>SZWC01024059.1:7593-25335 GCA_023375785.1 Penium margaritaceum
TGTGTGTGTCTGTGTTTTTGTGTGCGTGTATGTATGTGTGTGTATGTATGTTTGTGTGTGTGTGTGTTTGTGTGTGTGTGTTTGTGTGTGTATGTGTGTGTGTGTGTGTATGTGTGTGTGTGTGTGTGTGCCCAGACGCTGCTCAAAACATTGGTAGCATCCATCATAAAGACCTGAGCATTGCTGAGGATGCCTCTACAACCATTAGGTCATACAAAGGGTCATGGTCCCACGTGCCTACAAGGACCCTACCTCTCCAGTGTTCATTCTACCCTGACACACTATGGCAATGACAGAGCAAGAGAGCTGTGGTGCCGTAATAAACTTTGATGGAACAGGCTTATCCTTGTGGAGGTGGCAGTTTGAGGTCTACCTTGATGAAAAGGTCCTGCTTGACCTTGTAAATGCTGAAGAGTCAGCCCCTCTGGACACAGCAATGCGGGAGGAAGTGGAGAAATTCAGAAAGTGCAACAAGAAGGCACTTGCTTTGTTGGAATTGGAGCTTGACCCAATGCAGCGCACACATGTTCAAAGATGCACAGAGGCTGTGAAGGTCTGGAAGAAACTCTGCTCCATCTACCAGGCCAGCAACCTTTCTCACCAGCAGTTTTCCTTCAAGAGGCTTGTGACCCTAAAAGCCAACAAAGGCAACAGTATCATGGAGATCCTGTAGCAGATTAAGTGCCTCCCTACCAAGTGCAAAGCCAATGGATGGAAGATCAACCGTCAATTGACAGCTAAGATGCTTCTTTTGGCCTTGTCAAACATTTGGAATCCCATGATCACTGTAGTTGGCGGCTGGCCAGCCGATGAGCTGAGATTCCACACGATTGCTGAGTACGTCTGTAATGATGGATGCTGCATGGTCGGAGAGGCAGTGGGAAATCATCGAGTTTTGCCTATTCCATTTGCCGTTAAGGTGGAGGGGGATGCATGAAGGGGAAGGATGCCAAGTAGGGAACCAAGAAATGTGACAAGAAAGGTGAGTGCTACATCTGTGGCAAAGAGGGCCATTTCACACGGAACTTCCCCAACAAGAAGTCAGACCGGCTGGGCAGGGCTAGGAAGCAGGACAACCAGGAAATCACGGCATAGGAGTCCACTGACTTGAAGGATCTAAATATCATCATGATCAAACCTGGACCAGGCGGCCACACACAATGCATCCGGACAGTGTTTGTCACCTATAGTGCCATGGAGTGGCGCATGATGGTGGCCAACGGTAAAACAGAGTTGAACACGGGTGAAGGAAACATCTGCATTGAGTTGGTGGTGAATGGGGAATAAATCGTGTGCATCACGTGATCCACATGCCCAACTTTAGGTATAATCTGTTGTCACTGAACCGCCTTACCGGCAAGGGGCTCAAATTTCTCTTCATGAAGAAGGAGACCATCATCCGGAAGGAGGAGGAAGGCGAGGTGATTGCACATGGGAAAAGGGGGGAGGACCTGTACCTTCCCTGCACCAAGGTCCTTGCTGATGAGGCAGGGTCTAATGCCTCCAATCTCACAAAAGAGACGATGGGGACCATGACTTGTGGCACCACCGCCTGTGCCACATTGCTCCATCAACCATGAGGGACTAGGAAACAAGGAAGTGGTGCGGGGTCTCAGCCAAAGAGGTCGTGTACAAGCAATGCGTTGTTGGCAAGGTGACATGGCAATTGTTTGGAGGCAAGGGGATAGACACATCAGCAAGCATGGAGCTGGTGCACACTAATGAGTGCAGACTGCTCAACAGATCCATTGGAGGAGCTTGGTCCTTTGTCAATTTCATCAAGTACCACTTCTGCAAGCCTTACCTCTAAATCATCAAGGGGAAAGCAGTGTGCTTTCAATTGTGCAAGAGGTTATGGCAGTAGTGGAGCGATGAATGGAGTTGAAGGTGAAGTTATTCAACAACGGTGATGAGTGTGAGAGCTGCTAGGAATGGACGAAGAGGAAGGGGATTGGGTGAAAAAAAACTGTGCCACACTCTCCACAGCAGAGCTGTGTTGCAAAAGATGGTGAACCACACCATCTTCAACATGGTCAAGCCCACCTTGAGTGATACCGGCCTTGTGAAAAACTATTGAGGCAAGGCGGCACAGACAGCTGATTATGTCATGACCTGATTCTAAAAAAGCCACAGAAAGACATGGAGTCCAAAGTGTGGAAGACGCCGCAGTTGTGTGGAGTGGGAGGAAGCCAACTGTAGCTGACCTCTGAATGTTTGGCTGCATTACAAATGCTGTTGTGCGGGGAAAAGAGGGATGGGGCAAGCTGGACCCATGAACACACCGGCATATATTTGTCCTGTATGAGATAAGGAGAAAGGCACGCCAGCTCTTTGACCTGCCAAGACAGTAGACTGTAAAGATTTATGACGTTATGTTTGAAAAGGAAAGTTGTGGGACGGACAAGAATGTGGGTGTCTGAAAGAGGGGAATGGCTGTTGCTGCTCGAGGGGGAGACGCCTGAGGACGTAAACAAGGGTGGCATCCAAGAGGCTCCAGCCCACAGGAACCATGCAGTGGATGGGGAAGGGATTGATTCAGCACCATCCATATTGGATGATGAGTTCAAAGTAGCGGCAGCAGTGGGGCTGAATGTGGAGACTGGGATTAGCGTGGGTATGCACGTTCCTCAATAGAGGGGAAGCAGGCCGGCAGTGAGAGTGACGATGCGAGAGGGCAGCAGCAGAAGCAGCAATAGCAGGCCCAACAACAGCAGCCCCAAGGAATCTGACATGCAAGGAGGATGGAAAAGCGGTGTGATGCTGCAGAGGGCATCCAGACCAGTTTTTAGCAAGAATTCTTTGCGCAAGAGGAGCCCAAGTTTTTCAAGGACGCATCCTTGAGAAACTTCATCCCACTCAGCCCCATTTTTGCGCAGAAAAATGGGACTGAGTGGGATGAAGTTATAAAATCTGAGCTTATCTCACACAAGGAGAACAGCAGTTGAGATAGACCAAAGGGAAATAATTTCTTTCGCTCCTCGTGGATCTTCAGGAAGAAACTCACCCAAGAGGGGAAGGTGGAGCGGTATAAGGCGCAGGTGGTGGCAAAGGGGTACACCAAGAGGAAGGGTGAATACTACAAGAAAACCTTTGCGCTGTGGCAAATTTCTGCTCCATCTGCACCATCCTCTCAGTAGTGGTGGCGCGTAACTATGAGGTCCATCAGATGGACATGAGAACTGCAATCCTCAGTTGGAAACTGGACAAGGAGGCCCTCATGCAACTGGTGGAGGGGTGGATGCGTTGCTGGGGAAGACGTGAAGGATTTGTAAGGTGCTGTATGGGCTGCAGCAAGCACCATTTATGAAGTACCTGAAAATGGATGGCTTCATGGCCAAGCTTGGCTTCAAGCGGTGCAAGATGGATCACATCATGTACGTGCATAAGCAGGGTTGCACCATGTTGTGGTCCTCTACATGGAGGATCTAATCCTCTTGTCATCTGACGTGGAGGATTTGGGTGGACCTGAAGCGGCAGCTTGGTGGTTGTTTCAAAATGACTGACATGGGCAAGCTTGGGTTTTACCTCAGTGTGGACATCAAGAGGGACCAGAAGGCACGGACCAAAGCACATGCAAGAGGTGCTCTGCCACTACAAGATGTAGGAGTGAAACCCCATTGGTACGCCCATGGCCATGACGTGTGAGTTGAGCCTAAGCATGGGCCTGAGCATAGATGAGGAAAAGAAGGAGATGGAAGGCTTGCCAAACCAGTCCACGGTTGGCTATGTCATGTACGCCATGGCGGCAATGTGGTCCAATCTTGCCTTCACGGAGGAACAAGTGAGCCGCTGTTTTTCTGACCTCAGGCCACTGCATTGGCAAGTGGTGAAGCGGATCCTCAGCTACCTCAAGGTGAAAAAAAGAAATTTGTGGCATGTGTAGGGGGGGGGGGAGCGTTTTTGTTCTTGGTGGTGCAGAAGTTTTGTGGGTGAGAAGGAAGCAAGGTTGCATGGTGCTGCCTAGTACTGAGGCCAAGTATATTGTACTTGTGGAAGCCACAATGGAGGTGGTGTGGCTGCGGTGGCACAAAAACAAAGTACCGAATATAAGCTTCCATCACATCATCACAAAGAAAGGGAGACATTGGTGCACGTTGGCAAAAAGATGACTGAAAGTTATTTCCACAGCAACATCAACTTTCTGCTATGAAATGCAATTCCATTCAAACTGGGTCGTGGGCTGAAGCAAAGTAGCTAGCCATGACAGTGATTTTCCACCGTGACCAGTGTTTTTCACACCGATGGCTGGCATGTCATTTACCAAGAACGGACGTTTTCTACACGACACAAAGACTCAGTACTTCTGTATCTGACATGAACCTAAGTAACCGTGACAATGAAAAAGCTCCATGATGATGCCAATGTTTAGTTTGACACGTCCCCACGGAAAAGCCAAGGCACTGATGCATGTCAACCACTACTTGAAAAGGATGATGCACCACAGTGTCAACGTATTTCTGCTAAAGCGATGCAATTCTACAACAACGATGGCATTCTTTCCAATTTTTTTAAGGAGTGCAGGATGTGTTTCTCTTCCAGGAAAGCAAGTGTATGCAAAGACATCCTTTTTTTGTGAGGACAATGGATTCCGGGAACCAAACCATGTCGCAACTTCACAAATTTGTTGCGTCGAGGATCCAACAATGTAATTCCAGCACAGGCAAAATTTCCAAGAGGATGTTCTACTTCCACCAATACAACAGGATTCCACCACAACGACAATTTATGTAAATAAGTAGCATCTGCGTGAAGACAATGCATTAAATTCTCTCTACTGTATCATCAAAACCTCAGCCATGACAAGGGTTTCCAGTTTTCTGCTGCAATGACACGGTGTGTAGCAGGTGCCACAATGGCAAAAAACGTTCATGAGGAAAACACAATTCTGGTTAGTCAGAATTTTAGCACAAGGAGGTTTTCCACCATAAGTTCAAAGATTCAGAAGGATGACATGCTTCTGCTCAAATGAATACCTTTGATAAATGTTTATGTGAGTGCAGAAACCATGCATGCACTGTTAAAACTTTGATTTCATCAACACAGCTGCTGTGATTGGATTTTCCAAGTTTCTGCTGCAATAACGCCATGAATCCAAGATGTCACAACGTCACAACTGATTCACAAGGATGAAAAGCTTCCAATCAGAAAAAAAAACATTCACGCAGATTTTCCGCAGAGACGCCTCAATTTTGGCAAGACAGTGCGTTTCTGCTAGGGAATCCTTTTTTGATCCATAACATTGTCTGTGGAAATATGTTGGATGAAAGAATGCACGTTGTCAAGCCATCATAAGTTGCTATTAATTCTGCATTTCCACCAAAAAGGTAGCAGTTCTGCTACATCATTTTTTTTGCTGCTAAGATGACACTTCTTCGACAGGTTGTTGCTTTAGAAATGCGATTTTTTTCTTCTCAGACCAAAGTGTGTCTCATACGTTCTACAAAGACCATTCCCACCCTTCATAGCAGTGTTGCGTCCAAGGACGCAATGCTCAAATGTTTATCACATTGAAATCTGCCCAGTTTTCTTAGCTCTGTCATTCTTTCATGTCAAGTTTTGCTTAAAGCACGCTCATTCGTGCTTGGGATTCATGATGTTCCACTAGTCAGCCACCTCCGCCTATTCTCCCCTGAATGCGAACGTTTATAGGGATAGCCCTGCAGGTTGCCACACGCTGCAATCTCAGTCATTGTTTTTCCTGGATTTCCAGCAGCACTCGTTCCCAATGCATAGCACAATGTACTCGCATTTTGCCGTTACCCCTCTGCCAAGCACATCTAATCCGCACAATAATTTCAGTGTTAATCCCTTGCCCTCTTTTGCGGTGACTCCCCAAGTCGCCGCATCCCTGGTGGAATCGTGTTTTTATTCTAGTGCAGACCCAGTGAGCATAGCTTACGCCTTCTGCCCTCCTGGACTTGGAACACATCAGAGTGTGCCTGGAGAGCAAATTGGTCCATCTGTTATGCAGCTCAATGGTCTTGCTGGCGGCCGGCAGGTGCCTTAAGCATGCGCACAGCTCTCCCAAGGGCCCCAACTGAACATGTGTGACAGCTTTATCAACCCTAGTCTCAGTGAGTTTAATTTTATTTTGATTTTTGATGAACATTGACGGTGGAAAATGCCTTTGCTAACATGAAACTAATCTGGAATATGAATACCGAAGCCAGGTGGCCACATAAGCAGATCAGTGAGTTCAAAGGAATCAAGGAAAGTCATTTTGCATTAGCTACGCATTCTGGAGAAGTGCAAATAAATTCCACTTGTTTGTGAACTGTGGGAAAAATGCCAAGACATGGAAGGACATGCTGAAGTTCAAGAGGGTCAGTCCTACAACTCTGTGGCTCTTGAAACAAGTGTGCCACGCACAACAGATCATGTGCGGTGTGAAGGAGGGGTAAACTAATTTGTTTCCATTGGTGAATATTGATGTGGATGCGTTGTTCATGGTACCATGGGTAATGCTGAACCTGTACGAGAAACTGGAATAAAAAATCCATGCTAACCTTGCTCAAGATGGCATTGAAGAAGAAAAAAACAGTATCATGCCAACATACGACTCCTACATGAGAAAAAAAGGTGGTTAGCCACTTCAAGCGATGGAAGCAGCCGTTCATCCGGTTTTTTTTTTCATAGAATTTTACTATTTTTTGTGTTATTTGTTCCTGATGTTGTTTCACTACCATATCTCTTGCAGTGTCTCAGAAGCAACAGAGTAAGACTTCTGGAGCCAAAATTTAAAAAGTCGGAGGTGATGATTGGGTGTAAGGCTGGTGTCATTCATCATTTCTGTTTATGAAAGGTTTATACTAAAACTAGAAAATCTGTTTCTTATGCAGGATGATGCCTTTGAAGCTGACTCCAAAGATGATGACAATGATTTTTTAGATGTTCAGATGCTTGACACTAGACATCCGACTCCTGTGACATGGACTGCCACTACTACTGCAGAGGCTGCTCACACAAGCCTCGGAATTGTTGTTGGGTCAGAGACCACCACCACAACAACTGCAAAACATGAAACAACAAGAATTGGGGTGACTGGAAGAATTGGAAGAAAAGCAAGAACTAGAATAACTGGAAGAACTCAACAAACGGCAAAATTGGCTGGAATGTGTGGTAGAAATGGTGCAACAGCCGGATTTGGTGGTACTGGTGATGTTGGAAGTTCCAGTGTCACTGATGACTCGACAAGTAATGCTGGGGGAGACGGTGGGATTGGTGGGGCTGTTGGGGCCAGCTGGAATTTTTGCGCTGACGTGGAAGTTTGGACCAAGGGGGCAGTTGAGACCAAAGGGGTAGTTGGGACTGGCGGGGCAGTATGGACCAGTGGGGCTGTTGGGACCAGTGGGGCTGTTAGGGCTGGCTGGGCTATTGGGACTGTTGGGGCTGTTGGGACCAGCCGAGCTGTTGTTTTCAGCTATTGAGCTCACCACCTCTGCCAAAGAAGCCGTGAAACCAGAAATCTTACAAAGGATTTTACAACTTCTTCCTTTACAGGCATGTGTCATGCACCACAAATTTCATCAGGCATGCACGACACCTTCAAGAGTACTAACTCCTCAGCATTACATATCAATAAGATCTCATGTTGCCCATGCGCAAGAGTGCATTAAGCAAGGCTTAATTGATCATCATGCAAGACAAGTCCTCTTATAGCTATCCCTCCAGTCCTAGAAATCAAAAGCACATTCCTGGGAAGTAGCCTAACCTAGCCACATCACTAACAGACTTGCGCTTTGGGCTTGACACATAAGCATCCTAGTGTCTGTAAGAAACCGTCCGCCAGGTGGAGGCAGTTCTAACATGCCCTGACGGGTATGCACTTGTGTTCACTGCTACTTTTGTGCAAGTTCTGAGTCCAAATGTGAGCTTTCTGGTTGCCTCACGTTATGTTTCTGGGAGTGGAAAGGAGTTCTCAGCCAATAACGTTTACAAAGGGAATAATGCCCATTTTTAGCGGTAGTCATGAGCCATCCAATGCACCAAACCCTGTACAATTCGGATCACCGTAGCTCCCAAAACTTCAGCCAAAGCGTGGCACCCCAATCCAGCTGCTCAGTGGGCGGCGCACACCATGTTGTCCGCCGAGGCACCCTCATACATCAGGGACCCATCAAAACCCCAGTCCGGAGGCACAAATGTCCCTACATGTAGTGGCGGTGCCCCTCGCTCCTTTGTGGTCTCTTCCAACGAGTTAATCCCCGATTTTGGTGATGGGGACTCATGTGGGTTAAAACCTGTCCACGGACCTGAAGACAGAATGTTGACCATGTCCCCGAGTAACAAAACGTGCTTTTGAAACGTGCTTTTTGGACGCCGAGCTAGAATGTTGGCTAATTCCCTCAGTAACAAAATGCACTACTGACATCTGGCACATCATTCAGCAGACGTGGGTATTGACCGAGCATCCACTTCAGCGCAAGGTGGTCAAGTGAAAAATGGGTGTTGAAGAAGAAGTGAGGAGCATATGAAAACCTTGAGAAGTTCAAAGCGATATTGGTTTCCAAGGGCTACTCGCAGCAGGAATGCATCAAATACAATGTAACTTTTACTCTTTTTACAAAGTTTGCCCTCATGTGCATGCTCCTCTCTTATTCAGCAGGTTGAGGAGCTTGAGATCCAAAACATGGATGTCAAGAAGTCATTCCCAAATGATTACTTGGAGGAGGAGATCTGAATGGAGAAGCCAGAGGGGTTTGTCATGGATGGCAAAGACCACCTGGTTTACAAACTTAAAAATGTGTTTTACGATCTCAAGCAAACGCCGCATGCTTGAAACAAGAAGCTAGATGCGGCACTATAGTGCATGGGGTTTAAGAGGAAGTAGAACTTCCTCTTGGCAGCATAAGCATGAGGTTCTGATCATCAGTGCATATGTGGATCATATGCTCCTCCTCTCCAAAGGCATATCTGCATCACATGAGTTAAGGAGATCATGCAAAAGCGCTTCCAAAAACCTGATCTCGGGGATGCATCATACTTCCTTGGTATCCAAATCATGTGTCATCGCAAATCAGACACCTTCTCATTGTAGTGAATTCATCACGTCAAAGATATCCTGCAGTGGTCTGGCATGGCATAGGCCAAACCCATTGGCACGCCGCTTGAGATGCAGAACTTTCTTGTCAGTTTCAATGGAGAAGCAGATGCAGCCAAGCAGCAAAAGTACCGGAGTACCGTCGGCAGTCTCATGTACCTAATCATGGCAACAAGGCAGGACCTTGAAAAGGTTGTGACCATTGTAAACGAGCACATGGTTTATCCCAGACCTGAGCACCAGAAGGTTTTGAAGTGGATCTTCTGCTACCTCGCTTGAACCATCTACCAGAAAAATGAATGGAGCCAAGCACAAGATGGCAGAAGCAGGTAGAGACAATAAAGTGTGCAAAACCATGGGAGAGAAAGGACTCAAGCAGACCGCAGCAAAGAGATGCAAGGGGCTAGTTGGAGAAGCACAGGTGATCATTGTGGGAGGTGAAACATGGTAGTAGAATGGTGTGGGCGCAGGTCGTTGCGAGATCGGTGATTCTACTGTGTGATTCTTGTAATGTGCGGAAGATGATTGTCAATGATTGCGGGGGAGGAGAATTGATAGACTGGGTGCAGGAACAAATCCACGTGTGCTAAATGATGATGATTGATGATGAAAATGATGATGAAGAT
This sequence comes from Penium margaritaceum, assembly GCA_023375785.1. Lineage (NCBI taxonomy): Eukaryota > Viridiplantae > Streptophyta > Zygnematophyceae > Desmidiales > Peniaceae > Penium > Penium margaritaceum. Next base: position 17,260 of record SZWC01024059.1, read on the forward strand.
GAGAAAGCTCATGCGGCTCATTAGGAAGCAAAAGATGATTGACGATGAGGATGGGGATGTTGAGGCTGATGAAGGATGAAGATGATGCTGAGAGGAGGGAGGTGCTGGACGCCCTGATGCCGGGCTACATTTTTTCTCTCTAGTAATCGGAAAGAGAGGGTGGCTTGAGTAGATGAAAACAAGTGGAGGAGGAGAGGATAGCATAAGAAACTTTGATAAGAACAAATTTATTAGCAGTTGGGCAGGATGGATGCGGCGTTTAGAGAAGGGCAGGATGAGGAGAGCAGTGCAGGAGGCAGAAGCGGCAACGAAGAGGTGACTCTTCCACGCATTCACAAGGTTTGTCAAAAGTGGTAAAGGAGGAAGAGTGAGGATGCACAGTCTGCAGGAAAAAGGTTGAATCATGACAATGCAAGCTTGCACAAGTGAAGAGCGGAGTGCAGCAAGAAGCTTCAATGAAAGTGGCAACAGAGAGCAACTTGAGAGCTACTGTTAGCTTTTTGGCGACAGGACGCCAGAGGTTGCCATGGGCATTTGATTGGACTCAAGGCTCAGTCTTAGCGATGAGTGCTATTGAAGCTCAAGGAGTGGTTGTGGTGGTGATGCTGCTGATGTTGTCTATGGACAAAGTAGAGTTGTGTTGGTGAGAGAGAGCAGCTAAGAAGGCAGTGAAGCAATGAGTTGGTCTGTGAACACCACACGATGTTATCTGAGGTTTTGTTACCATGTAACAATAACAAAGAGAGCCGAGCGCAAGATGCCAGAAGAAAGCAGAGAAAGCATAGTGTGCAAAATCATGGCAGAGAAAGGAATGGGGTAGAAAGCCACAAAGAGATGCAAGAAGCTAGTTGGAGAAGCGAAGGTGGTCGTTGCAAGAGGTGAAGAAGGGTAGTAGGATAGATGCAAGTATAACAAGAGAATGCTGGAGCAGAGCGGAGTTGCTCAGTGGAGCTGAGCGGAGGAGCAATAACGACAGAACAACGAGTTGTGAGTTTGGATTGTGAAGGATGAGGGATAAAGGAGCAAGCAGAGTGGAGGCAAAGCGGCGATGCCGTAGAACCAAAGGCAAAGGCAGGATGGATAGAACTGTTATGTGCTAAGCTTGGAGGGAATGAACATCCTCTGTACATGTAACACATTAGAACAAAAGAGCATACCAACGGCTTCTTCCACTAGCCAGAGGCGGGTGAAACATGTAACATTAATACGGGATGCCTTGATTGTTTGTCAATTGGTCATAAAACCGACGTTCCGTTTGTGAAGTTGGTTTGGTGCCAAACAAAACCTGTCATTGGGAGCTCGGAATGAATCTGAGGAGTGGCCTTTCCTGGAGTCTACTCCTGACACCATCAACATTGGCATCACCTAAAACAGCACCAAAAACATCATCATTGGCCACACACGTGCAGATTCACCTTCGGACCCTGAAGACCATAAGCCTATCTCTGGACTTGTGTTTCATGAATGGGGGTGCGATCAGGTGGTGCAGCAAGCGGCATGTGGTCGTGGTCTCCTCGTACATAGAACCCCGTACATAACAAGCTCCTCAGCTGTGTCTGCTATAGCCTGCACATAGCGTGTGCTGCATTTGGCATTCCGGTGTTGAGTAAGCTAGTATAGTACAGCTGGAACATCGCCTTCCAATCATCAAAAGTCACAGTCTAGAGTGTAGGGGGCAACTGGGTATCAGAGAATTTTCTGTAGGAAGAGCCACCTCAACAATGGCATCACCTTACCATGCTATTGCAGCATCTTCCTAAGTCAGAATGCAAAACATGCCAGGCATGCAATGCGAATCTGTGTCCATACACTCGGGGGAAACTATCAAGGAAGGAAAAGGCGCTCCTCAAAGACATGAATCTCCTGCATCGAATTATCCCTCAATAGCTGCTGAGGTTCATCATCATTAACCCCCTTGTTGAAGGGGTCAACTGATGCACAAATGATGCAGCAAGGTGCACTCATGAATCTGCTACATGCCACAGTGCACATCGTCCCACTCCTTTCCTTGTTTCTCCAGAGCCGCTAATGTTGTCGCAAGCATTGTCTTTTCCAAACCAGAATGAAGCGTCGTGTCTGATGCTTACTAAAAGTCCTTGGCCCTGCTTTCTCCACCATCTTTGGCATGTTGCTGTCAAGCTTGACCTTTATGATGAACTTGGCCGGTATGCAGGTCTAGCTAGTCTTGAAATAAAACCGAAAAACATCTTGGACTATTGCTCTGAGACATCTGGTTCAAACTCCAGGAATGTCAAGAATACTCTATAATTCAAGGGCCCAGGGCTTAGACCATGCAGTTATTAGGGTAAGCAACAGCAATTGCAACGCATCTAGCTAGAGTTAACAAACCATTGGACTACTCTTGTCTTGTTATGAAATCTTATAAGGAGGATGTTCATTTCTTCCCAGTTTCACCCAGAAAATTTATACTCATCAGTTTACCTTTTGATTCCACGGGCCTCGCCACATTGTCTCCGCTTTGCCTACTCCTCGCTCACTCATTCTTTGCCATCCAATCTCATCTCTCACCCTTGCATCGCTTCGCTTCATCACTCGTGCTCCTTTGCTCCATTCCACTTTCCAACTCAAGGCGCCCTCCTCTGCAGCAACATTCTCTTGTTGTACTCCCGTCTACTCCTCACTCTAGTGTTCTGACTCGAATTCTAATCATTGTTGTACCTCATTTCCCACTGACTCTCCTCTCTCTCACACAGCTCTTAACTCACTGTAGACTTCCGTGCTTTTGAACTCTCCGCTTCTTCTACTTGCTTTCTGCTGTTTCTCGTTCCTCTCACTCACTTATTCTAACATGGTATCATGGCTATAAACAACATCACCTGGTTTTCCCTACCCAAGTTGTTGCTGTGTCATCCTCTCCGCTGCCCTCTGCCATAACAGAATCCTCAGCTACCATCTTCCACTACCTCAAATGAACAAGTCTTCTCTGCTATTGCAACCTTAGTTCCCATCTTAGCAGCTCTAATGTTGACTGAAGGACAACGTGCTTTTGTTTGCCCATTCACCCGCACATGATGGTGTGTGTTTTCTAGTCCTCAAAACATCTGCTCGCCTGCTTGGCTTCTTCCACTTTGTTAGCGGCAGCATCGCCTCATGTGCTCCTCAAGCTTTGGTGAAACTTGTTGCAGTGATAGATCCCTGCATGCAAACAAGTTCCTGTGGCAACAACCGGCCTCCTCCATTTCCAACAACTGAAAGAAACACTCGAGCGGCTCTCTACTGTCACCTTTGATGAAGCCTCCTGCCATGTCTTTGTTAATGCTCCTGTCTGCCTCCATTGCCTTCCTCTAACCCGGTCATCTGCATGCATGCATCTCATCTTTTTCTCTTCCCAAACCTTGTGACTGCATGGCACGATGAACGCTCTGCCATCTTCTCTGCCTCCTGCAGTACCCTCAGCTCCTCGTCTGCCTCCAGCGGACGCATTCAATCTACCCTACTCCATGTGCATCAACCTCTTCTCTAGTGTCCTTTCAATTCCTTTGCTGCATTACTCCCTCAAGCTGCCCTTGCGTGCCGTTCCCCGTCCTTCAATTTCCTTTGATATCTCCTCCTCGTACAAAAACCTCCTCTTTCTCCCTTGCCCCATCAACTTGGTCTACTCCATCCGCCTCATCTTCCACTCCTCCACACATCTTTTCCATCTACATTATCTTATCTTCTTCATCCGCTTCATCATCCTCTTCCTCCGCATTCATCATCTTCAGTCATCTTGACCATCATTTTTTTCATCAATTGTGCACCAGGTCCGTCCCTGCATCCATCATTCTCATCCTTTGATCTTCTGCAATCATTCACCCTCTGCTTTGAATCTGGATCCACCCTACCAGCTGCCAATTTCACGGTGATGTGCACCCAAACATTCACCTGGATTATGTCTCGCATGTAGCTTGATCCTGGGCCCAGAGTCAAAGTCAACGTCAGCCACCCTGAGTACTCAAAACGTCATCTCCTTCTCTGTCACAACACTGATCTCTTATCCATCTAGAAGTAGTAATCAGCACTGCAGTAACTGAGCTCTCAAGAAATTTGAGCCTAGGGAACTGAACACCACACGTCTTCCTGCTCACGAGACTTGAGCAAACGAGTGGAACAAGCCGTCACTCCTCCAACATTACTCTTGAAGACCCGTCACTTCTTCCATCCGTCAGGAGACAAAGGACAAGCTGTGAAAGAAATGACCATTTTCCATGAGCAGTTCAAAGGTGCTCATAAGTTCCTTTCAAGAGGTCAGTAATTCATACCCTTGACTGGAGACGAGCTTGCCTGTGGCCGAAATGTTTCAGGTCCAGATGAGGATGTTTTGTCCTTCTTCTAACAATAATGGAAAATATGCCCATGGGTTTCCCATTTATGTGAGGAAGTTGCTGCACACACTGCTGCGTGTGCGTGTGAAGACGAGGGTGTTGCGACTACACTGCTCAATATGAGTTTCATCTCCTCCCCTATTCTCTTTTGAAGTTGTCGTACATGACATGGGAGTGGAACAGTGTTCGCCACGGTCCTTTCCCTTGACATATCACTCACTTTGAGCACTAGTTTATTCAGCAGGCCAATACCTGGATTGCCTGTGCTTAGGACAAAATCGCAGCTATGTGACATGTTGAGAACCACTGGGACGGCAAATGCTCCCCATGTGGTCCTCTATGCTCCTTCCTAGGCATCTCCTTGATATCTAATGCCTTGCATTTCTGGGATGCTGGGCTTGTCATGCCATTGAGTCCCATGACGCCCTTTTCTTTGAGAATATAATCCAACACAATCTCTCTTGAAGCACACCATCTCCCTCTCCTTCATGGCTATGTCAGTTTAGGGGTGGTGGGTTTTTTTTAAGCCTTCGAGCTTGGTGAGGATGCTGCCACCTTTCTACACATGTTGAGTGCCACCCGGGTGACACCAGGTATGTTTACATCTGTGCCGCCTAGTGCTTTCAATCCTCTCACTCATCCCTCACATCTTCCTCAGCATCTCCCAAACCCTCGTCTAACCCATCCCCTTCCTATCCTCCAGGTTTCCCTGCGCCCCAGCTTGAGTCCACCGCTACGTCTTCCTCCCTATAACTCTCCTCGACCTTGCCTTCTAAGTTTCCAACAGAGGTTCTGTTCCCGCATCCAGAGCCTTACATTTGTGCAGGGATACTTCATTCTTTTCCCTCCTCGTCAACTATTTAAGATTATTTTTGTGTCACTTGGTCCAGTGCATCATCATCATCTCCAGCGCATCCTTGTATGCCATCTACATGGCCCACAGGCCTTCATGGCATGGAATTTTCATCAATTTCATTTATGCAAACTCCGTAGTAGGCAACTTAGTTCAAGCCGATGAGTTTTACGACATTTTTGAGAATTCATTCTCCAGAAAAACATGAGTGCAATGTTTTCATCAGAAGAAAATAAAGCCAGGTGGAATCTTTGACCGATATCAAGTGTGCCTCTCTACCACAGGATTTTCTCAGATTTTTTTATTAGACTGTAATGAGACATTTGCCACATTCAATTGCTACACCAGAGCTTGAGCTGTTCTTGCCTTACCAAGACTAGAAACACCAGCAGATGGATGTAGAAAATGCCTTCTTGTATGGTCACCTTTTTGAAGAAAACTACATGGTGCAGCTTGCACGCTTAACTGGTGGCTTTGAAAAGGTTCAACATTTACGCATTACTCATAGACTCAAGTAATCACCGCACTATTGAAATGTGGAGATTACATCGACACTTTAAAAGGGGACATGTTTCCATAGCCCTGCTGATCCAGTGTTTTTTCCTTAGCCCCCCCTTCTAGGCCCTTTACATCCATTATGGCCTGTGTGGATGACCTTCTCATGGCCTCTACTCGCTCCGCCGCTGCCCAGATTTTCAGGACTTTTCTGCAGTGTGTGTACAAATGCAGGACCTTGGTCCTGCTAAAGAGTTCCTTGGCATGGAGCACGAGAATTGCACATTGAATTTTAAACAAGGTACATATGCTTGTTTCCTGGAGGAGAAGTTCACGGCTCTCTTAGCCAACATGTCTACTGCCTCTAACAAGATGACTCCACCAGGTTAGATGCAACTAAACTAATTGGGCGTGTCACAACTGGGGGATGCCATTGAAATTACAGATTGCATCAACACCATTTGGTCTCTCACAAACTTGGTGACCATTACTGATGTGGCATTGAAGGTCAAATTTCTTGCTCAGGGCTCGCATCAATCCAGAGAACAAGACCTCAAGCCAACAATTTGGGTTGTTTGCTACACATTTTCTGCATTACTAGTTGGAGTGTGCTACTGGGCACATACATCAATCATTGTAAGTGGGCACAGCCACAATAAATGGGCCCACAACAGGAATGCTCATAGTTGATTTGGGTAATTGTTCTCATCGGTGAAACAGCACTTTTGTAAAAAAAAAATGGCATACAGGGGCACATGGCGTGAAGCTGAAGCAAGTTCGGGTACACATCACATAATGCAACTACGTATGAAATTGTGTGGCTTTGTCGCATGCCACAGCAGCTTCAACTGTCCATCACACTGTGCTGTGACAACCAAAGCATAAACTCCATTGCATAGTATGATGGCATGCATCATTCACGCACAAGTCATATGAGTATTGAGAACCAGTTCATTCGTGAGTGCATCGTGGCAACAGAAGTCTGGGTTGATACTTGTCAGCAGTGTGCTACCATTCTTCTGCCAGAATTCTGCAATGCTTTGTACCAAGTAGCTCAGAACATTGTTGGCTTCATGGTTGGTCGTGATGAGCCCCTTGATGCCCCTTGTGCCTCTTTTTGTGCTCATGCCTGTACCTTGTTGTTGCTTGTGGTACTTTTGTTTCGTTGTCTTGCTCCATCTCTCGTTGCATTTCATGGTGTGCATCTACTCCTCATGGGGCAGTGTTTGAGCTAGGTTTGTGACAACATAAGTAGACTTAAGAAAACTGCAACTGTTAAGTTTTTTTCACTCACAATGACAGAGTGTTGGTGAGCCAGGGCTGTTTTTTATGGCATCTCCATGCTGGAAACACTTGCTGCTAGCCCCTTGGCATGGGAATAGTCGACTGTGTGTAAAAAAAGGCATATATAACTTTGCATGCCCACCACACACGCTCATGGACAACAAGGATTTTCTTCTCGTGTTTGCAGGTTGAGTGGTTATAGCACTTGTCTAGGCTGAGTTGCCGATCCTTAAGGATCATGCTGGTGGAGGGATTTGTTTTATTGCACTGGTGATGGTGAGGCCACGTAGATTGCTTCAGCACCCAATAAAGCTCTCGCTCTCACTCACCTCTGTCTGAACTGCACACTTTTTTTAATTAAGTGACCCCCCCCTCCGGTTCCACGATGCATGTGTGAGTCGCTATGCAGTGCACTAAACCTCACATCCCTCATCTACCCTCTATTGAATAAGTTGCACTCATTGTGAGAAGCATCAGCATACTAGTACGAGTGTGCACAAGGCATGAGTTATGAGGTAAAGCATGGCTTGGCCACTAGGCCACCACAAAGTAACCCTTTCTACCATTATCATTTCAAACAAAGCATCAATTGATTGGTATGTACTAGAAGCTCCATTCTCCTCAACATAGGGTGTAACCAATGTCAGAACACCTATAAGGCCTCATTAACCTTTCTACCATTATTCTTCAAAAGAATCTTTTGCAGCCAGAGACAACCAGCCTTGTGCCCTAGACTGAATGGGTTGCAGCCTGATTTGAGATGCATGGAAATTCAGTGCAGAAGTAGAAAGAAAAAACAAACAGCACCATGCATTGGTAAGTTGTTGTGCATTTTTCAACACAAGATCTGCAACTGGACAACATTCTGAACGAACACAGAAAGAAGAGTCCCCTTAACACCATTGAAAGCGAAGGAAGGAAATCCAAATGAGAGAGTAGCCCACCAACTCAAAGGTGAAACCTTGCCGCTGTTCAGACAAGCTGACGACCATGCTCAGCCCTTAGTTTCCTACAAGTTCTCACTTACACATGGAACTCGTGCTTGTTGAATCATGTAGCACGCGTGAAAACAGCCACCAAAACAAACATAACACCATCTATCAGTCACATGTTGTTGTT
>SZWC01024059.1:25641-37205 GCA_023375785.1 Penium margaritaceum
AGATTGCTCTTGTTGCTGACCTGCACATGGCGGGGTTCAAAACAAAAACCTTATATGTTTTTCAGACCAGCACAAAGTGGGTAGTACATAGCTTTGATGTTTTGCAGACATGCACACGCCAACAAGAGCTATTTCAAGAGAGAAGGCAGAGGATAAAATGTTTTGCAAAACATCATTCCATGCAAAGTCCCATGAGCAGTGTTGTGCCTTCTTGTGGAGTACACGTGCAAGAATCATAGGCTGGTTCTCACTTGTTGGTTGCCTTCTCTTGCACCTGCACTTGCACTTGCACTTGTACTTGCACATGCAGAAATTGAGACACCACCCACCTGCAATTCAGATAGAGGCAATGACTGCTGCATCTCCAGCAGCNAGTGATGCCATGTCATGTCCTGTCAGGACATGTCATGTCATGTCATGTCATGTCATGTCATGTTATGTCGCGTCATGTCATGTCACGTCATGTCATGTCATGTTGTGTTATGTCCTATCATGTCATGTCATGTCAGAAGGCGTCGTCATCTCATGTCATTTCATGTGATTTCATGCCATTTTATTTCATGTTATGTCATGTCATGTCATGTCATGTCATGTCATGTCATGTCATGTCATGTCATGTCATGTCATGTCATGTTATGTCGCGTCATGTCATGTCACGTCATGTCATGTCATGTAGCGTTATGTCCTATCATGTCATGTCATGTCAGAAGGCGTCGTCATCTCATGTCATGTCATGTGATTTGATGTCATTTTATTTCATGTTATGTCATGTCATGTCATGTCATGTAATGTCATGTCATGTTATGACATGCTATGTCATGTCATGTCATGTCATGTCATGTCATGTCATATCACCTCCTGTGATATGTCGTTATGTTATGTCATGTCATGTCATATCACGTCATGCCATGTCATGTCATGTCACGTCATGTCATGTCATGTCATGTCATGTCATATCACCTCCTGTGATATGTCGTTATGTTATGTCATGTCATGTCATATCACGTCATGCCATGTCATGTCATGTCACGTCATGTCATGTCATGTCATGTCATGTCATGTCATGTCATGTCATGTCATGTCTTGTCATGTCATGTCATGTCATGTTATGTCATGTCCTGACTTATACTGCCAAGCTGTCATGCCATTTTTATGCCTATGCGGCCAACACAGCCCTACCTTGCGCATTGGGAACACACAAAAACCAGGTTTAGGTATTTTCTAGATCCTTCTCTAGATGTTCTGTGTAGCATCAAGAGAGGATGCGCTCTCAACCATCCAGTGAGCCATGCGGGAGCGTGTACCATCTAAGGACAAGCCTCCCACAGAAAACGCATCGGTGGAAGCAGCACATACATACTCGGGCACAACCTTCAAGAGGCTATATATGATAATGCCTGGTCAGCCACATCAGTCTGTCCTTGAGTTTAGACTTGAACTGAAAACGCCATCTCATGATGTCACCAACGACATCACCTCAAACACATACACATGACACCATCTCAAACCTATGTTATGCTTTCACTCCTACTTGATCTATCCGACTCCAAGTGTGCCAAGCTAACCCTATGTATCAACAACAGGCCGTTTTTCACAAAGAGCCCAGCATTTCAAGCTATTTCCAGAAGGTCAGCGATGTCATCTACGCTGTTCTATATACCACTTTCACTGACTTGGAGATTAGTTAGTCTCCATCTCTACTCTGTGACTGCCCAACTTCCAGACATTACAGGCAAGTAGGAGTGAATCATAGTTCAGACCCATACCAGCAACATCATCTCAAACCCATACAAACGACATCATCTGAAACCCATACCAACAACATCATCTCAGATCCATACCAAAAAAATCATCTCAAACCCATACCATAAGATCATCTTAAAGCCGATAAAAATGACATCATCTCAAACCAGCGGCAGAATTTAACACCCCCACCCATGACAGGCAACAGGCCTCTGGAAACTGTCCACGAACTTGAAGCTCTTATTGCTGATGACTCTAACATAAAAGCCTTCTTACAATGGCTTGCATTCCAGAGCTTAGCAGCCAGGATGGCGTAGTACAAAAGTGCTGCCTCAGACAAGTTGTGGCCTTTCATACCCGGCAGCATGCTATTGCCCACAAATGTCACTTCCACAATCACATACAATACGTCTAACAAGAAGTTGGTGCATGCATGCCATGTGTTCTGCCATGTGATGTCAGGTGATGTGATGTGATGGGATATAGGTTGAAAATTACAGGAACGTTTTAGTCCATGGACGAAAAAACATGGTCTTTTTTTTTATTGGGTGTTTCAAAATGCCCGTATCCCAAATTCAATCATAGGGGGTTGAACACAAGCACCCTGGTTCCACGCCAGAACCCCAGGAACCAGATAAAAGGTGTCATCACCCACGAGCCTTTCTTTGGCTCTGCTAGGAGGATATGATATCATCTAAGCAGAGACACGAGGTTGTTTTCTTTACATGTTAGATCTGGACCACACCCGCAGTCAAAATCCAAGGCCCTCCTCCTGGGTCTACTGATACGACGCATCCCCGCGCCACCCAGCACTCTTGTGCACATGCTTAGATTGCGGTAGTGTCAAACTCGCAGAAAACAGTCAACGTTGTGTGTTGGTGACATGGAAAGCTAGAGGAACAGCAGCAATTAAGCAGGAGCAGGCATAGAAAAGGTGCAACAGACACACACTAGAGGCATAGTAGGAAAACACATTTGAGGCACAGCAAAGACTAGGCAAAAGCACAGCCAAGAAGTCGTAGTGGCAAAGCTTAAGCACCTCCAAGGTGCAGCAGAGGCAGAACAAAATACCCCCCCCCCCCTCCCCCGGCGGCCCTCTTTTGGTGAGGGAGATGGAATGCGTCCATTTAGGCTGTTCAGGGATTGTGGGCTATAGGAGATGTAATGCGTGCCCTTTCATTTGGTTGTATGTTTTAACAAGTTCGGATGAGATTTAACTTGCTCTAACATCAAATGTCACTTACATCATTTACAGTCCTATCATGTAATGTGATACAATTTTATGAAATACAATGTACATTCATGTCATGTAATGTCACGTCATGTAACTAAATGTCTAGCTCCCCTGCCAGAAAAACCATCCATGTACTCAAGACATGTTCCTCTTACAAAAGCAAAAAGAGATATTGGTACCTTACCACTGTCATAAAACGGCCCCCAGGTGGAGACAGTTCCAACGTGGCCCAAAGGGTCTACTGTGTGTTCACGACTATGTTTTGCGGGTGGTTCTGAGTCTAAGCGTGAACTTTCTGGTCGCCTCACGCTATGATTATGGGAGTCGAAGGCATTTGCAAGACAGTCACTTTTGCGAAGGGAATAACGCGATGTTGCATTAGTTTTCTAACATTAACATAATCTGAACATTTGTAGGGCTATTCATGAGCTCTCCAACGCACCAAACTGTGCGCAATTCGGATAACCGTAGCTCCCGCTACGTCAGTCGAAGCGCAGCACCCCAAACCAGCCGCTCACTCGGCGGCGCGCACCACGTCGCCCGCCGAGGCGCCTTCACACATCAAGGACCCATCAAAACGCCATTCCAGAGACGCAGATGTCCCTATGCGTAGTGGCGGCGCCCCTCGCGCCTTTGGGGCCTGTTTTGATGAGTTAATCATCGAGTTTGGTGATGGGGATTGATGTGGGTCGAAGCCTGTTCGCGGACTTCCAGCCCGAATTTCGACTAAGTCCCCGAGTAACAAACTGTAATACTGAGTTTCGGACTCCGAGCCAGGATTTTGGCAAAGTCCCTCAGTAACAAACTGCACTCCTGAAATCCGGTGGATCATCCACCGGACGCCTCGGCAGTCCTTCCGGAGCAAAATCCCCAGATGGCATTTTGTTACTCGCTCCGGTCAATTATTCACCGGAAGTCGAGCCGCGGCCGACTCCCAGAACCGCCACGCACACCCCAGCTTTGGAAGCCCATATCTCCCACGTTACTTGTCCGATTCTGGTGAAACAACTTCCACTGGATTCAGCAACTTGTCAACTTTCAGGGGCACTCTTCCATTTTAGGATCCGAGCAATCCTCAAGTTGCCAGGTCCGTCGAAGACGATTTTCATCTCTCTAGCAGCTCGTCGGCGCCTCCCGGCGCCGCACTTGGGCATGCAGAGGGGCAAATCTTCAACATTCTCCCCCTTGCACCTGCCATGCCCGCTGCTCCTGCTTGCTCTCACTCATCTTCCGCTGCGCCCTCCAGTCCATCATAGCTGGTCATCCCAAGCCCGGCCACGCGTAATGCGTGCTGGTCGAGGCGCTGCGCTTTGGTCAAGCAATCCGCAAGCATGTTGTGCGTGCTGCAATGGTGCAGTACCACCTACCCCTTTTGAACCATGTCCCGTGCGTAATGGTAACGCACGTCAATGTGCTTCGTCCTCCTGTGCTGCGTCGGGATGTTGGTCAGCGAGATTGTGCCGGTGTTGTCCTCTTGCACCACGGTTCGCTCCTGCTGCGGTACGCCCAGCTCCCCTAGCAACATGCGGAGCCACACCGCCTCCTTGACCGCCTCGGCCAGCGCAATGTACTCTGTTTCCACTGTGGAGGTGGCAACGCAGTCTTGCTTTGTGCTGCACCACGGGACTGCTGCACTAGCGCGGAAGAACACGTAGCCGGATGTGGACTTCCGTCTGTCCACATCACCAGCGTAGTCTGCGTCCGTGTAGCAGACCAGACGCAAGGGGTCCGCCCGCCCCTTGCCGTCGAACCTCAAGCGCGCATGCCGCGTCGCCTGCAGGTAGCGGAGGATACGCTTGACCGCCTGCCAGTGTAGTGGCCCTGGATCGGCCACGTACCTGCTCACTTGGCCCACGGCGTAGGCCAAGTCTGGTCGAGTCGCCACCATGGCGTACATGAGGCTGCCCACCGCCGATTCGTAGGGCACCTCTGCCATATCCTCCCGCTCTTCTTTTGTTTGCGGCGCCATTGCCGCACTCAGTTCACAGGTCGTGGAGATTGGACTGCCAACTGGTTTGCAGTCCTCCATGCCGTACCGCTTCAGCACCTCGGCCACGTATTTGGCCTGTCCCAGCTCAAGCGTGCACGCCCTCCGGTTCCGCGTAATGCTCACCCCGAGGTAGTACTCCAGCTCCCCCATGTCCGACATCTGGAATCTGCTGCTTAGCTGCTCTTTCAGCTGTTGTAGGCTCGGCAAATCCGTCAAGTACACAATCAGGTCGTCAACGTAGAGTGCAACGATCTGATAGAGCTGTTTGTTGCACCGCGCGTACACGTTGTGATCTGCCTCACAGCGCTTGAAGCTGAGTTGTGCCATGAAGCTGTCCATCTGTTGGTACCAGCATCTGGGCGATTGTTTTAGCCCATACAAGGACTTCTGCAGCTTACACACCTTGCCCTCCGGCGCCTCCACCCCCTCTGGCACCTCCATGTAGATCTATTTGTCTATGATGTCATTGAGGAAGGCTGTCTTTACGTCCATTTGGTGGAGCTCCATGTCCTTCGCGGCCGCCACCGCAAGGATCGCCCGGATGCTTGTGAACTTGGCGACGGGAGCAAACGTCTCATCGTAGTGCTCCCCCTTACGCTGTGCATAACCCATCGCCACTAGCCGCCCCTTGTATTTGTCAACCACACCCTCCTTTATGAACTTGGTCTTAAAGACCCACTTTGAGCCGATGACCTTGGCATCTTTCGGTTTGTCAACCAGCTCCCACGTATCATTTTCCATGATGGACGCCAGCTCCGATTTGATGGCTGTGTCCCATTGATCCCCTTCAGGCCGTACAAGCGCCTCTTGCACGGTAGTCGGCTCCGTTGATGCAGCCAGCATGCACCGCGTCATGCCAATCCATCGACCGGTGCTTGAGCCGAAGCGCTTCCCCGCTTTTCGCTGCCTCCCGCTACGGCGCGGTAGTTTTGGTGGCGCATCGTCACTCTGTTGCGATCCCTCCGACTCAGCACGCTCCGGTTAATCATCGACCAGACGGCTCCCCGAGGATCTCTCTTGTTCTGGCGAAACATCGCCCGAACGACCGGCACGTCCGGTGGATTTTCCACCGACGCCCGATGCACACTCTGCCGGGATTGCGCCCCTTGGCACCCTAGGTGCCTCTTCCGCCGGATCCTTCCGGTGGATCTCCTCATCAGCTTGATCGTCATCGGAGTCCTCCCCGTCGGCTGCCACCGCTGGTGCACCTTCGCGCTCTGATGCCGCATCCTCAACTTCGGCATCCGCCGGCTCCTTCTCGTAGTCAAGGAGCTAGAACCACTCCCCCGTCTTTGGAGAGTCCACCACGCCCATGTCGTTGCAAGTGATATAACTTTACTGCTCGTCAAACTCTACTTCTTGGCTGAGGATTACCTCCTCCTTGCGCATGTCGTAGAGCCGGTACGCCTTATGCGCGCTCTCATAGCCAAGGAAGAGATACGAATTTGCCCGCGGCTCCAGCTTGCTGTCACGCCTCTGCGCAGCCTGCACCACTGCGTGTGCCTTGCACTCGAACACTTTCAGGTGTGCCACACTTGGCTTGCGCCCGCTCCAAACCTCCTGCGGCGTCTTCCAGCCGCTCCTCCCCTTCAGCACCGCTGTAGGAGTGAGGTTGATGGTCTAGCTCGCCGTACGCACAGCTTCCGCCCAGAAGCTTCGTGGCAATTCCGCATCCACCAACATGGTCCGTACCATGTTCAGTAGCGTCTGGTTCGCCCGCTCCGCCACGCCATTTGGGTGAGGCGAATACGGCATAGTTTATTGCCATTTTATGCCCTGCTGCTTCATCCACCCGCTACAGTGCACGTACTCTCCGCCGTTGTCGCTGCGTAGCGCGCTGACCTTCCGATCAGTATGCCTCTCCACCGCGGCGACATACTCCTTCAGCCGGTCCAGGACCTCGCCTTTCCGCTTCATGAAGTACACGAAGAGTTTTCTGCTATAGTCATCAATGAAGGTGACGAAGTAACGCGCGCCGCTCTTTGACGCCGTCTTGAATGGTCCGCACACGTCACTGTGCACGACCTCCAGCAGGTCCGAGGCGCGATTCACGTTCTCGTTGAACGGTTTGCGCCGCGCCTTGCCCAAGATGCAAGGCTCGCACTTTTTGTGCACTGCTGCATCTGTTGCCTCTTCCGCACCGTCGATGACGAGGCCGCGTACTAGCTCACGCTTCGCCATCTCCTTCACGACTGCGAGTGAGGAATGCCCCAGTCATCGGTGCCAGAGCTCCAGATTAGCTCCCCCTCCTTTAGCCAGGTTGACAGTGCGTTCTTGTAAGTCTGCTGAATCTGTCGCAGCGGGGATCACCTTGGTCTCCACGATGTAGAGGCCTCCCTCGCGCTTAGCCTTCAGCACGGGCTCACCGCCACCGTCCTTCCGCACGACTGCCCCTCTTCTCCTGAAGAGCACCACGTACCCTTTGTCAGTCAAGCGGCTGACACTTAGAATGTCAGCCAAGCCGGGTACGTGCTGCACGTCCTTGATGACGCGCTGCACCTGCTTTCCACCAACCACCACCTCCACGTCCACGTCTCCTTGGCCAGCCGCCGGCTCGACCTTGTCGTTCGCGACCACCATGGATTTGCTGGACTTGGTGTAGTTGATGAACCCGACCTTCTCGACCTGGGTATGCTCCTCCGCTCCGGAGTCAAGGCATCGCCGGTTGGCCTTCTTGAGGTAGTGGTTTTGAGTGCCGTTGAGGAGCGCCTTCTTGCCTTTGGCGTCCTTGCCGCCGGCCTTTGCCTCCTCGGTGCACTCACGGGCCCAATGGCCCTCCTTGCCGCAGTTACGGCACGCACCCTTCTTGGCGCCCTTCTTGCCGCCGCCATGTCCGCCACCTCCCTTGGCCCCGCTTCCGCCACCACGCGTTTTGGTGACGAGGGCCGATGAGNAGCGCCTCCGTGTTCTTCTTTGCGAAGGCCTCCTTCTGCACTTCCGTTGCCGTCGCTTCGTCGAGGACTTCCGTTCCCTTCATGACCTCCAGCAGCCCCTTATGCGCGAGGTGCAGCTCGAAGTGCCACCTCCATAGCCCGTAGCCAGGGCCACCTGCATACTTCTGGATGGGCTGCATCTCCTTCTACGCCATTTGCGCAGTCTTCAACTCCGGGACCTCAGAGCTTGACGGCGATGTCGTCCCTGACGACAGTCCCGTCCGCCGCGGAAGCCATGAGCGATGTGCAGACCGGTCAGGGCTGTGGGCCCATAACCTTTTGTCAGAAAACGGCCCCCAGGTGGAGACAGTTCCAACGTGGCCCGACGGGTCTACTATGTGTTCACGGCTATGTTTTGCGGGTGGTTCTGAGTCTAAGCGTCAGCTTTCTGGTCGCCTCACGCTATGTTTCTGCGAGTCGAAGGCATTTGCGAGACAGTCACTTTTGCGAAGAGAATAACACGATTTTGCATTAGTTTTTTAACATAGACATGATTTGAACATTTGTAGGGCTTGTCAGGAGGTCTTCAATGCACCAAACCGTGCGCGATTCGAATAAACGTAGCTCCTGCTACGTTAGTCAAAGCGCAACACCCCAAACCAGCCGCTCACTCGGCGGCGCGCACCACATCGCCCGCCGAGGCGCCTTCACACATCAAGGACCCATCAAAACGCCATTCCGGAGGCGGAGATGTCCCTATGCGTAGTGGCGGCACCCCTCACGCCTTTGGGGTCTGTTTCGATGAGTTAATCATCGAGTTTGGTGATGGGGATTGATGTGGGTCGAAACCTGTTCGCGGACTTCCAGTCGGAATTTTGACTAAGTCCCCGAGTAACAAACTGTAATACTGAGTTTCGGACTCCGAGCCAGCATTTTGGCGAAGTCCCTCAGTAACAAACTGCACTCCCGAAATCCAGCGGATCATCCACCGGACGCCTCGGCAATCCTTCCGGAGCAAAATCCCCAGATGGCATTTTGTTACTCGCTCCGGTCAATTATTCACCGGAAGTCGAACCGCGGCCGGCTCCCAGAACCGCCGGGCACACCCCAACTTTGGAAGCCCATATCTCCTACGTTACTTGTCCGATTCCGGTGAATCAACTTCCACCGGATTCAACAACTTGTCAACTTTTGGGGGCACTCTTCCATTTTACGATCCGAGCAATCCTCGAGTCGGCAGATCCGTCGACGAAGATTTTCCCCTCTCTGGCGGCTCGTCGGCGCCTCCCGGTGCCGCACTTGGGCATGCAGAGGGGCAAATCTTCAACAACCACCACTGCTCTAAAGGTTGCAGCAAACAACACAACACACGCTACAACAGAAGTGAAATCAGACACAAAGAAAAGCAGCTTCAGAGAGAGTGAAAGAAAGCCAAACTACGCATCATCCACAGAAGCTTCCTTCTCCCTCAAGTTGTGTCTACTACAAACTCAAATGTCAGCCAAATCTACGAGAAGCATATCGATAGACTACAGTATGTTGATAGATACAGTTTGTTGATAGATACAGTATGTTGATAGATACAGTATGTTGATAGATACAGTATGTTGATATATACAGTATGTTGATAGATCTAGTGTGTTGATAGATACAGTATGTTGATAGATACAGTGTGTTGATAGATCTAGTATTTTGATGGTGTCCCTCATGTACTTAGCCACAACGACAATGAGAGGATGTTGCATTCTAGCTCCACTCCTTGGCATAGCTTTTCTAGCAATGTTTTGAGAGGCATTTTTTAGCCCACCCTGCATGTTTTTTGCCACATTCTCTCCAAAGAAATTGCCACGCTATGTTGTCTTGCTTTACCGTTTGTGGTAGTTGATGGCTACCTGACAGCTATGCGCGGATGACAGAAAGATGCACGAAGTAGCATTGGATGCTACTACGTGCATCTTTCTTACCATCTTTCTTGTTGGTGGAACAACTTTCTCTTGCAAGATTGGAAAACACAGATGTCTTTATTGTAGCTCAAGTGAGGCAAAAAACGTTGGACTTGATGCAAGTATGTGGAGATGTGTGTGGCTTTTGTCGCATGGTGTAATTGCTCTTTGTGCCTATCCCATACATCACTGTGTGCGGCTATACCTAGAGCACCAAAGCAGTGACTTAGCACGGCATCATTCTCGCACGAAGAACATCAACATTGAGCACCACTTTGTACACGAGCACAACACTCTCGAAGAAGTTCAGATTGCCTGTGTTGATACTTGTCATTAGTGTGTAGATTTTCTTTTGAAGGTAATGAAAAAGTCGCATCTTCAAGATGGCTGTGCATGACGTCGTTCTACTACTCGCTCGTGATGCTCAAGATTGATATCGCAGTACTCTTTCTCTTCTCGTGAGTTGTTCCACACAGCATTGGTGTCTGTTAATCTCACTTTCAAGTGATTAACGTGTTTGCAAGTTACCACTTGACTATGTCCAAACACACATTATCACTATAGCTGAAAAGCATGAAGTGAAGCTCTTCGATGCAACATCTTCATACGCCTAATGGATTGTGTATTTCTGGGAACTTGGCCTAGTGCAATGGTGGTGTGTGATTTGTCCAGTATAGACATGTCTACGAGCTCAAGAGCCGCAATCAGCAATTTTGCTTGCTTTCCTTTTCACCAAACCATGGAGGAATACTTGGTAGTGTGCATGCACCCACATACGCTCCTGGTTTATGTTGTTGGCCGGTTTAGTTGAGCATGGTTGTTCGGGTCCTTGCATGGTGTGGCCGGTTTTCCCACCTACAGGACCACACGTCCGATTTGTGCCTGCATGTGAGAAACTGCCGTCGGCTCACTACGGACAGGTCTGGTTCGATCATAGGATGGCGGCCGAGCTCCACACCATCCTTTTGCGTTAGTGGCCCGGTCAACTGTTTGACATCACATCACCAGCTCATTATCCACTACTCACTCTTCTTCTATTGCACGATTATAAGTGGCGGTTTCTTTATTCCATGGCATACGTGCTCCTCCTTCCAGTTGCCTCAATGCACGAGCACGTAGTCTAGTTTGAGCGACCACCACTAACTGCACTTGCACGGTGGTGGATGAGAGTAGGATGTGTGCGTGTGCATTGGTGAGCATCCCGTTGTGCACTCGTGTCAGTTCTGCATGCACATTGACATGCGTACCAACCGGTCATGGGGGAGTGTTGCAATGTGAGTCACCCATGTTTGCTCGTACAACTCACTATGACCACTCGGTCGTGTCCATGTTTGAGCAGATCCCTGATGCGGAAGCACCTGGCGACGGAGCGTCGTCGTCTCTTGTTGCTCCCACAAGAAACTGCAGGCCAGCTATCACTGCTTCCCGAAAGCTTGCTAGGACCCATTTAGTTTTTTCTATAGAGTTTTCTATGTGGACTAGCCTTGGGCGCACTTTGCATGTTTTTCCTTCATGCGAAGTTTGGATGGATGTGCATTGAATTACAACCAAAATGCTGGTTTTTAACTGCAGTCCAAGACAAACTAACTTCATTGCATCTGTCCTCGCATTGATGTTGTGAGCTTGTCAGATTCCATCTCTCTTTGCACATTGAAAGCATTGAAGCTAATGAGACTACACGTCTCCCCAAGCCAAACCATTCCTTTTCTCAAATCAGCCTTGCATGTTAGTGCAACAGCTTACTGGACTATGGTGCCACGTCGACAGCAGAGCTAGGAAGC
>SZWC01024060.1:4718-23392 GCA_023375785.1 Penium margaritaceum
TGTCGTCCGACAAAGTGACACTGGACGTCACGCGCTTGACGGAGTCACAGCTTTCTGTCCGGCCCTAAGAAATGGCGCACTACTGCCGTTTGCTCGAGCGGCCACAATTGAACGGTCAAACTCTCCCGAACGGTTGTATCCTGCCGCCACGCGCGGGCAACCTCCTTGCCACCACTCGAGCCGAAACCAGTGCTTTCCCCCGCATCCTCGCATTCCTTACCCTCGCCTTTCAGGCGAACTCGCCTAGACAACGCCCGCCTTGGCCCAGTCGCTTCCCAGCCACTTCGCTGGCCTCCCTCCTTCTGTCTCTGCCGATGCCACGGTCTTTGTCTGCTGCGACCGTCGCCACCTTGCCCTTGGAAAGGACTTGCCCTCCGACTTGTGAGCTGCTGTCGTGCTCTGCCCTCTCGTCCAGGTTGCTCTACCGAGGATTCCGCAGTCTTCCGCGTGGTCTTCACCGAGGGTTTCGGCGAGAAGCTGCGGCGAACGCCGCCAATGCCACTCGGCATGGCGCGGAATCGGCGGAGAGCAGTGCGGCGAGTCCACCTGGCTCTTGCCGCGCTGCTGATGTAGCATGTAGCGCTCACTGCCTCCATTGTTCCCCGAGGGTGAGGGAACTGCTCTTGAGGGAAGAAGGCAGCTTTGGAGGGACGGGGCTGCCCTGCGACGATGTTATGACGCTGGCAGCCCTGACACTGCAATGACGTTGGCAGAGCAGCAAGTTTTGTCGTGGAGCACATGCGACAGGAGCTTGTGCCAACGTGGCACGAGTCGGGCGGGAAAGGCTGTACAGGAAAGTTTTGTCCCTACGCCATCCGACGCCAGGCGCATTTAAGGTCTTCCAGTAAGAACCGATCCACCAGCAG
Organism: Penium margaritaceum; assembly: GCA_023375785.1. Lineage (NCBI taxonomy): Eukaryota > Viridiplantae > Streptophyta > Zygnematophyceae > Desmidiales > Peniaceae > Penium > Penium margaritaceum. The sequence goes on from SZWC01024060.1 coordinate 5,585, forward strand.
GTGCTTGTAAACCGTCAGATGTTGACTAGTGAGAATCTCATGGTTGCCGTCGTCGATCAATCGAAAACTTTTGACGGACATCTCGCCAGGTGCACCGGTCCTGTGCTGTACGGAAGGCGCGTGCAATAGGGAGGCGTTGTGCTGCAACATCGTCGACCTGCGTCGGCGTACAGCCGCCTTTCAGACCTGAACATCGTTGCTCGATGCACTCATTTTGAGCCCCAGGCTGTAGACTACTGATCGGCTTATGGGTGGCAGCTTGGACAAAATTCACCCAGGTGATAAGCTGGTTCAAGATTAGTTCTGCAAAAATTGTGGATAACGAGTAATATAGATACATAGATGCTATTTTTTGGTTACTTAGTAACCTACTGCTATCGGTTCGTGAACCTGTCTTGGGGACGTCCGCCAACCGGCAATCTGTGAACGTTACTTTTTTTTCCAAGTAAGACATACGAAACAACACAAGAGTATCAGACAGGGTCGAATGTTAAATACATACTAGCTTTTTTTCTCTCACACGCTCCAGAATGGCCAACGAGACGAGCTCAGTTGACCACATCACTCTCCAAACAAGAGAGGAAATAACTAGAAACTAGCTGCTACAAGCTCCAAGATAGTTGAGCCTACATACCCGGATCCAAGTTCCACTACACCAAAACTGAATTTTTAGATCAATTTGCTTAATAAATAAGAAATAATTTGAAACATGATGTAACTTGTAGTCTCTGATGAATCATTCACCTTCTTTCAAATCATTTTTTTGTCACACACCTAATCACAATGAATCATTGTCATTGGATGGCTGGATCATATTGATGTGAAGAAAATACTACATGTATCGAATAGATATGATACAAATGACTCAACTATTATTTTTAAAATTCATAATCGACTGCATGTGTATGTACATGTACGCTGACAGACATATGGATACAATAAATGTGAGGAAGGTAGTCCATGGAACAAATCCATGTGTCAAAATGGGTAAAATACAGCAATTTTTTAACAATATTGATTTCAAAATGTTGATTTGCGAATGCGCTTCCAAAAAATCTTTTCGTAAGGTCACATTTGAATGCACTCTGGCAAGAATACAGGCATAATAATTACACGAAACGGAACAAACACATATCACAAACAGTTTAGATGAAGTGGAATTTCTACATTATGTTTTTCCCTACGTTTGTCTTCAAAACTCTTTTGGTTTCACTTATAGCCAACTTTGCAAAGCTTACTACATAACCATGTGCACCTTACTCCAACATTAGATTCTTGTTGTTCATTAACATATTCGAAAAGTTATTACACCCACTCTTTCCGAGCGAATGGTGTGGAAAGTGCATGTCTTAATCATACAGGAAAATCATATGAGGAAGACATCACATGAAACAAAACAAATCATAACATAAAAAACATGCCTAAATCAGTTCGAACATTACAGCTCCGACCAAGCAAAGTTTCACCTTTCCAAATCAAAAAATGCAAAGTGATATTTCACACGTACAGATGGTACCACCATTACGACACGGCAAGGAAAGGCCCTTTTCTTGTGATTTGTGACGTTCCTCTCGACCTGTACAGTTTACTATGTCCACGTGGCCGTGTCCATGCTCGTGTAGATCCCTGATGCTGACCCAAGTGGTACCGGGGAGTCGTCTGGTGGAGGACTACCTGCTCGGACCCGATCGATGGTCGCCCCAGAGTCCTGGATGCTATCTTGGACCTTCTGCAAATTTTCTGCAAGTTGTATGATTTCATCGGTGGACTGGCCGTGGGCCCAATTTGCATGTTTTTGCATTGTTTGTCCACCTTTTGTTGCTGGGTGCATGCATGTGACCAGTCCTAGGTCAAGCTTGAGATTCTGCATGTCTAAGTTCAGACAGCGTAGCTTTCTAACTTGTCTACACTGAGTTACGGCCAAAACAATGGGTTTGGGTCAGTTTTAGGACAGATCTTGCACTACCGCGTGCGACACCCGCCGTGCGCAAAGGCAGGTATTTATGCCATGGACCTGTCATTTGTCATTTCTCTTTGCAAATGCCATTAAAGCATTCTGACACTTTGCCTTGTGTCGCCTAGCTACACCCTTGCCGTTGTGTGCACGACTTGTGATGGTCGTTACTGTCTGACCAGGCACTGACTCCTAGTCAGCAGCAATATCGGTAGGAAGCTTCCACACATATTCTCATGGTATCAGAGCAGTAAGACCCCTCTCGCTGAGTTGCGCCGCATAAACGCAGCAACGGCAGCAGTAGTGAGAGTCACCGCCGTCACCGTATCCTGGGACTTGTTGTAGTCGTTTTCAGCAACTACATCATCACGCAGTCCCCATCACCTCATCAGGTGTGCTGCAACATTTACTAGCTCCAGCAGCCAAGCCCAGTACCAGCAATAGCAACACCGAGTGGTAGTAGCAGCCGTATCTGGCTGCCATCCTATACACAAAAAAAGGGAGTAGCAGCTCGCAGTAGCCGCTTGCAGCGCCGGCTGCGAGCACGGGTAGAGCAAATTGGCAGCAACTCGTAGCAACTACGCCATCAGCAGCCGCTAGCAGCAACAACATCGCAGCAGCAGTGGCGGAAGCAACAACAGCAGAATCAGCAGCAGCCGCATTGCAGTTGCTGTAACGACAGCAGCAACAGCTGCGCAGCTGCGTTGCGATGCAGAAACTGCACAGCGCTTCGCAGAAATTGCGTAGTACTATGCAAGCGTGCATGGCACTGCGTAGGCCTGTGCAGCCTCTGCACAGCCGCGAGTAGGGGGCGACACGGTCACCCCCACTGGTCACGTGAAGTTTGCGTGACCTCCACAAAAAAAAACTGCTAACGAAAAATACGCCAGCAAAAAACACTAGCTTTTTTCCGCTAGTGTGAAAACGGGAACGTCATCATCGGATGTGCTGACGTCAGCAATATTTTGGTCAAAACGTCATTTTTTCTGAACGATTCAACTCCATGAGAAACACTGTCGGTTTCTTCTTCCAAGCATTTTGCACGTTCGGCCTCATACTAAGCGCTGACCTGGCTTCGACTGCTGACAAGGACAAAGGACCACGAGATCCCTCCTCTTCGTCACGAGTCCTGAGCCCACGCTCCCAGGCTATTGAGGAACTACAGTATCAGCAGGAAGCGATACGTCACCTAGAGTAGCAGGAGACCAACGCCATCCGCACGCTCACTAATCTTCTTCGGAGTCAGTCCACGGCACCACAACAGACCTCCGAGGGGTTCAGCGGTGTCACACCTTTTACACTGCAGTCAACATCTACACTGAGGAGAGCGGTAGGACAGGACCCGCCACTTCTTGATCCTTTGGAGGAGGACCCTGACATGCCAGGCATGGAGGATGACCGTCCCAAGAGGGAGATTCGCGCACTTAAGGAGCATCTTCGCCAGCTGCAGACGAGTTCCTGTTCCCTGTTCCCAGAGATTCGATCCTCAAGTGAGCCGTACCTCGGCAACTTTCCTCGTCCCGATGTTTTTCCCATCCCTCGTCTTTACCATCCTGTGGTTGCTCTTCCTACGAATTGGCAACCTAAGGACTTCGAGAGACCACTCCCCCTATATGTCAGTGAGGACGGCTTTGACTGCTGGGAGACCCTCTTCCAAGTCTCGGCCACTTGAGAGGAGGTTTGGCCCCACTACCACATTCATTAGATTACGGACCGTGCTCAGGTACTGACAGTGGCTCGGGCGATGCGCAGACTCTTTACGCCATGCCTCGCGAGATTGTCGTGGACTTTTGCCCCTTCCTTCTAGAGGTCGGCATAGGCACGGGTGCTGACCCACGCCAGGGCTAGCAACTCGCACTGTCCCTGCTTACTGCAGAGACGCACGCCACCTGTGCGGCTCACATCCGTGCCTTCCACTCCCTTTATCAGGGACCTGCCGAGCTCACAATCGATTACTAGTGGCGCGCCATGTGCATCTACACGCGCCTTGGGACCTCAAGAGGTACACAGTCGTGGGAGCTTGAGACACACATGATCGGAGTCCATCTTGAGCATGTCATCTTCTTGGGGTACGGTGACGCCGCGCTTGAGCCCTTCTCCACCACCCTTCAGCTTCTTCCTTGGGCGCATCAGCTTTTCCTCCACGCGACATCTGCCCGTGAGGCAGGGGTCGCCCATCAAGAGAGTTCACTTGCTGCACTAGTGATCGCGTTACCAGCGACGCCTCTCTCACAGTTCCTTCTCCATCCTCTCGCACGCCCTCCTCTTCCCCTTCCACTTTGGCTACCATGACACACAGGCAAGGTTATGCCAACAGCAACATAGGGGAAGAAGGGCAGAAAGAAGCATTGCTCGGGGGAGCAGCAGTCACAGTAGCAGTAATCATCAGGCGGTAGCAGTGGACGTATTGTTCACTACTACAACTATGGAGGTGCTCATCGCAACACCGAGTGCCACCAGCCGCTCGACTAGGTGCGGATCACTCGCGGTCTTCAGGATGCACACACACAGTGGTCTACGTCAAGCAGCACAGCCTCTGGTCGCATGGCGACCACGACCGTAGCAGTTCCTGCTTCCTCACCGGCGAGTAGCGGAGACCCAGACCCCTGTGACCGCACCATCGCTGAGCTCCGTCAGCTCCTGGCGCTTTGCTCTCGGGGAGGTGCTAGTGTGTCTTCATAGCCAGGTGGTTCACAGACTGTCTGTTCGTCTGTTCTCGTATCTCGTGATGACTCGTGTGGGGGAGCGCAGCTGGCATGTGATGATGATGGGTCTGATAGTACGGATTGGATCTCTGAGTCTCACATGTGTGCCCTTCGTCGTTCTCCCTCCTCTGTTGCCAAGCGCCCATCTGCAGCCGAGTGTTCCATTACCCGTTGCATAGTGACCTTCTTTAGTCGTGATTCGGGTGGTACTTGGATCATCGATTTCGGTGCCACTCACCACATGACCTGTCATCGTAGTGACTTAGTTGTCATTGGTTCTTTGGCATTTCTTCGTTTCGTTCGTACAGGCTCTGGTCAGTCCTTGCCAGTTCAAGGTGTTAGGGTTGTGTACTTCAATGGTCCATCTGGCCCCTTATATCTTTCCGACGTGCTTTTTGTGCTTGACCTTGAGCTCAGCTTGCTCTCTGTACATGCATGCACTCTGATGGGACTCTTTGTGGAGCACACTTCAAACTCCGCTACAATGACTGCTCTTGATACTTGCACAGTTGTTCTTCGTGCCTCTGTTGTGGATGATCTATATCGTGTTCCTTCGATCTCTTCTTCTCCTTGCTCCCCTTCCCCTCATGCCGCTGTATTTGTCATTGGTGTCCTCTCTGTTGAGCACCAGCGCCTGCTGCATCGACGTCTCTGTCATGTGGGCTCCGACATTGTGTCGAAGCTCATTAAGACATAGCACGGACTCGGTCTTGACGCGGCCTCTTTCGATAAGCCGCCCAAGACCGATTTTCTATTTTGCGCTCAAGGTAAGATGCATCGCTGCAGCTACCCTAACTCTTGTTCTCGAGCCCTTTGTCCTCTTGAGCTAGTCAATTCGGACCTTCTCTGTCCTCTCCCTGTCAAGTCTTTGTCCGATCGGGGCCGATACGTCCTGATCCTGACTGATGACTTCACCCGGATGCGATGGGTCTACAGCCTGCGCCAGAAGAATGATGAGGCTCTAGCGATTTGTCTCTGGCTAGTGATGGCTCAACGTCAGTCTAGCCACTCGCTGCATACCTTCCGCTTGGACCGCGGCGGCGAGTTTCTTGGCCAGAGGGACAGTTTCGTTACCGAGCGCGGGATGTTTCACCAGGTCTCTGTTCCTGCCACTCCTCGGCAGAGCGGTGTCTTTGAGCGCTGGAATCGCACTATGGAGGATGCGGCTTGTGTGTTGCAGTCTCAGTGTGGTCTCCCAGAATTCTTCACATTTGAAGGATTCGCCTATATGACATGGGTCTAGAACCGCCTCCTGTACGGTCCTCTTCCGGGCCATGTTACACCGTACGAGCTCTTGTTTGGCCACCCTGACGATCTACGTCCTGCTCGTGTCTGGGGCTCAGTGGCTTTCTGTGTGGTACACGAAGTATCAGCAGGGGTCGAAGGTCTCTCCGCGAGGTCGCTTGTGTGCCTTAGTCGGCATCTCCCCGCGGTCAAGGGCTTGGCATTTTTGGGACCCCGCCCGTCGTCGCACTCTTGAGTCCCGCGACGCGCTCTTCTTTGAGTTTCTCACGTACCGTGACTTGACCTCAATTATGTCGATGTCTCTCACACACGTTCCTACGTGTGAGGTTTCTCCACAGCTGGGGGAGTCAGAGCCTACGAGCACCTCCTGTCCAGGTGATGTGTCCATTCAAGCCCCCTCCACTTCTCGATCTCTGGCTCTTGATGTCCCGGCGATCATCGCTGTCGGCCCAGAGACCTCTCCAGCCCGGTATGTCTCCTCTCTTGCGCCCTTTTGCCCCATAGACACCCATGATGTTGTCCCTCTATCCACCGATACTCCTCTCCTTCTGGGTGATCCTACTGCCACACCCAGTCTTGCGTCTCCCATCAGTTCACCAGCCTCTCCTCCCACTACATCACGTGCCCCTGTGCCTCAGTCCTCATCGGATGTGGTCATGCCTGTCTCTGAGCCTGCGATGAGCCTTTTGAGCCCAGACTACTCGCATGAGCCTGATGGTCTTCTTCAACCGTTGGGCTCTGAAGCCCAGCGAGTGTCAGGGCCCGCACCCAACCGCTCCACTCGCAGCATTGCAAGTGGCGATCCCTACACAGAGGGATCCCCCCTCCAATGCAATCCTCTAGACTGCCTATAGGATGAAGGACCTTGGTCTTGCAGCTGTATTTCTGAGCATGGAGATCGTACCAGACCGCAGACGCCAGACGCTTCTCTTGCATCAAGCTCGATACGCACACGTTGTGGGAGAGCACTTCAGTGACCTTGGCGTAGTGCCCACGGCCTCCACACCTCTCATACTTGATGGGCATGACGCCCTGAAGGTGGACGACCCCACACAATAGGAGGAGGCAGTGGATGTGACTTTGTACCTCCGCCTCATCTCTGATGTACCTGGCCACTAACTCACACCTAGACATTGCTTTTGCCGTCAACCTTCTTGCACAGTTTGTGTAGGCTCCACGTGCTAGAGCCTTGTAGGAGGCTGTGCGAGTGGTGCGGTACGTGGTTTCCACGCCGTACCTCGGACTTTACTTCCGCTAGCAATGCTTAGTGGTTCTCGACGGCTACACCGACAGCGACTCGGCCTGGAGCCCAGATGGACGCAATCGCACCGGTAACGTGTTCCTCCTCGGTGGTGTAGGCTGTTGTTCTAGACAAGTAAGCAGCAGCTGGGATAGTGCTAGGAAGACACCAAGCAAGTGACGTTTTGCGTGGAAGTTCGAAGTGAGAGTTCAAGGAATGACGAGTCACAGAAAGATGAGGTGGTAGCTATGAGGTGGGGAGGAGGCAAGCGAGCGAGCAGCGAGCTCGATCTCGCTCGCCAAACTCCAAGTTCGACGAGATGAACCAAACTACCCACTACAAGACTGCAACCTGACAACTAGGTCACTGGAGAGAAAACCTGTCAAAGAACAAGCTAAAGTGTGAACCCGAAGTAAATGTGTGTGCACACATGCACGCCGGTCAGAGGCACGTGAGACTTGTGCAAATGCGTGACAGTGAGGCTCGCAGTGTAGTCATGCCACCACGACGTAGCAGCCAGCAGGGGTTGCCTCTCTCCAGTTAGTCACCTGCAATCGTGAGGTGAGTGTGCAACGAGGCCAGAGGTCACCGTGTGGTACTGAAAGAAAACCAACACTCCCCCATGACCCACGGCCGACTTGCACAACGGCACGACAAGCACTGCGCTGACGTCACGAGAAGAGACACGACACAAGGCAGTACACAAGCACTTGCACAACAGATCAACCAGGAGGATCACGAGGACACAACAGCCCTACACCGTTAAGTGCTGCCTTGAAGACATTGCTGTTAAGTGCCTTTGTGAGGAAGCCTGCGCGCTGCTGTCGGGAGTCGACCCACACAATCTGAACATCGCCTGTAGCCACAGGCTCACGCACAAAATGATGCTCCACATTGATATGCTTTGTGCGAGTGTGATGCATGCCATCATGCTCAGTAATAGCCTTTGTGCTTTGGTTGTCGCAACGCAAGGTGATGCAGCGAATGGGAACCCGCAATTGGTGCAACAAACGACACAACTAGACACTCTCACGGGTTCCAGCACCAAGAGCAACATACTCTGCCTCACTGGAGCTGCGTGCAACACAACCCTGCTTGCCGCTCTTCCAGGAGATCGTAGTCCCACCAACAAGGAAGACATAGCCAGTGCGACTGGCATACATCCATGTCATGCGCCCAATCACTTTCAGTGTACCCATCACCGATCACTGACGGCTGCGCCCGGTAACACAGACCAACTCGGGCAGTGGAGAGCGCATACCGCACAACACGTAGTACGGCTTCCATGTACCGTGCACGTGGCGACTGTGAGAACTGTGGAAGGAAGTTCACAACAAAGGCTACGTCTGCTCTGGTGGTGGTGGCAAGGTACGTGAGAGACCCTATGACTCGCAGGTAGTCGGTCACATCCACTGTCTCCCCCAGCTTTGACACGTCCAGATTTTTCAACAACCTCTGCCCGGCAGGCGTCATTAGTGTTGAGGCAGTGGGGACAGACTCAAGCAGGGAGGCAAAGCGCTCCCCCAGGCTCCTCACGTACGCGGCCTCGTGGACGTGGAGAACGCGACGAGCACGGTCATGCTCAGGGTCCATGCCAAGAAACACGCGAGCTGGACCTAGGTCTTTCATCTTGTACGTGGACTGCAGCAGGGACTTAACAGTTGACACAACTTCGCGACTCGGGGACGCAATAAGCAGGTCATTGACGTACACGAGGATGGCAGCAAAGGGCGCCGACCGTGGAGTGACAAAGAGGGATCCACCGTGCTGCGGCAATACCCCCCCTTCTCCAGGGTGGAGGTGATCTCCTGCTTCCAGCACCGTGGTGACTGCTTGAGGCCATAGAGGGCCTTTCGCAGTCGCCAAACTCGATCGGTGCCGTCAGAGAATCCTGGAGACTGCACCATGTAAATCTCCTCATCCAGCCGACCGTGCAGAAAGGCAATGTTTACATCCATCTGCTCGAGCTCCCAGTCGTGGTGTGCGACAAGACTCAGAAGGGCTCGAGCTGTGGTGTAGCGTCTGTCGGGAGCAAAAGTCTCGTCAAAGTCAACGCCGGGGACTTGAGAAAACCCCTTTGTTGTAAGTCGGGCCTTGTACTTGTCGAGCTCGCCGTTAGGCTTGTACTTACGACGAAAGACCCAGCGGGCATCAATCGCCTTGCGACCTGGTGGGAAATCGACCAGCTCGTATACGGTGTGGTCATCCAGGGCTCTTAGCTCGTCCCGCATGGCAGCCTCCCACTGCTTGGAGTCGGGTGCTACCCGTGCTCGGCGAATAGTAGTCGGGTCAGGCGATGGCTGCGGGGCGGCAACCGTTGCATTGCACTCGGCAATGCTCCCAAGGATGGTGGCTGCAAGTGCACGCTCGTGCTCGGATGTGAGCAGTGTGTACCCAAGGACAGAGCTGGGATGCACAACTCCTGTGGCTAGGCCCAAGGCGTCCATACCAGTAGGCAGCGCTGGGGACTGTCCAGACGAGGTCCGCGAAGGTTGAATAGAGGATGTTGCAGCACTAGAGGAGCGAGAGGGAAGCGTGTGCAGGCGGCCGCCACGAACTAAAGGTTCGATGGGGGCAGGGCGTGGAGGAGCACTGGGTGGATTGGGCACAACGGGAGTGAGTGGACTGGATGGGAACGCAACGGAATGTGCGGGAGAGACGGACTCAGCAGGGACAGATGAGGACACCACAAGGGATGATGGAGCTCCAAGCGAGCTAGACAAAACCGACGGGGGGGACGTCAAAGGATGGTTAAGTCGCAGTGCCGGCCGTTGGAGAACACTCCGAGGGTGAAGGCTGCTGAGACAGGACAGCAACAGGAACGGCAGGGGCAGATGGGACTGCAAGGCCGACCTCCCCCCGCAACCGAGAGAGCGGGAGTAAGGAGGCAGCAGACGAGTGACGATCGAGGTCACGGAGAAACACGGAATCAAAGAACAAGGCATCCCGGGACTCAACGACGCGCTGGCGCTCTGAGTCCCAGAAGCGCCAGGCTTTCGATTGGGAGGAAACACCCAAGAAGGGGCAAAGACGGCCACGCGGGGAGAGTTTCCCATCGCGGAGGTCCTCTGGGAGTTAGAGAGATGCAATGCTACCCCAGACGCGAGCCAGACGGAGGTCAGCACGAAAGCCGTACCAACGCTCAAAGGGCGTAACGGTGCAGGGAAGAGGACCGTGTGGGACGCAATTCCACACCCAGGTCATATAGCTCATGGCCTCAAAGGCAAAGAGAAGGGAGAGCTTAGACTCAGACAGAAGGGTGCGGACGCCATCGGCAAGGGTCCGATTCCAACGCTCAGAAACTCCGTTTTACTGAGGTGTGTAGGGAGCCGATGTCTCCAGAAACACCCCTTGGGACTCAAGAAACTGAGTGGTGGGTCCAAGGAACTCACCGCCACGATCACTACGAAAGACGCACAGTGAACGCTGACACGCACGTTCAGCCTGAACGAGCCACGATGCGATGACAGAAGCAATATCACTCTTCTGACGAAGAGCGAAGATCCAACAAAAACGGGAAAAATTGTCAGTAAGGCACAGAACGTAACGCCCGACCCCCCCCAAGAAAGTCAAGGGGAAGAGGCCCCATGACGTCGGCATGAACAAGATCGAGAGGGTGAGCAGACTAGGAGTCCGAAGAGGCAAAGGGTGAACGATGCATCTTGCCTTGGGCACAGTCCAGACAGTCAGAAGGGCATGGCGTAGGGAAGGTGGAAGGGGACAGGCCAATAGCGGGTTGAAGGCGGAGCATGCTAGTGATAGCATCAGTGTGCACATGGCCAAGACGGCAATGCAAGAGCTGGATATCAGCAGGAGAAAGGGAAGGCGCGACGTGAGCAAGGGACAAGCCAACAGTGGGTGCAGAGGGGGCATGAAGGGGAACACGATACAGCTTGGCACACTTAACCCCCCGCAAGACGATGCGACCAGAAGAGCGAAGATGAACAGTGCCTATGCCCTGACTAGCGGAGAAATCCATGCCCTGATCGTCGAGGGACGTCACCGACAGCAGGCTGAGTTCCAAAGAAGGCACGAACAGAACGTCAGGAAGAAACAGCACGCCACCGGGACCGACAAAACGGACAACACCAACGCCTTGGACGGGAAGGAGCTGGCCAGAACCAGTGCGTACAAAGCGAACAGAGCCGACAGGACCCAAGGAGACAAAGGCGAACCGAACAGAGGTCATGTGATGGGTGGCTCCGGAGTCGAGGACCCAGAAGCCACTAGAGACACGAACATGGGGAAGGACGCCACAGGTGGCAACAGTGCCGATGGAGGGCGGGGATGAGGCACAGGTAGCAAGACAACGTGGGAGAACAACAGACTGCCAGTGCTCGACCCACAGAACAAACAAGGATGGCAACCCAAGGACGTGACCGGGGGGGTCCCCAAGAAGGACGGTGTCAGTCTGACAGGCAAGACCTCTGGCCAACAAAGACACACTCTCACCTCCCTGATCACGAAGGTGAAGACGCTGGAGGAGAGACTGCTCCAGCTGGCGCTCGTCGTCGACGGAGGCTGCAGACAATGGAGCAGGCGCGCTCAAGGGAGAGGCGAACCAAGGAGGAGGGTCGTAGGCCGAGGAAGGTGGGCCCGTGAAGGCGGGCGCTCCGTAGGGCGGCGACTAGCCCCAAGGGTAGAGGAGAGGAGGATGGACGCCGGCGACGCCGGCGGTGGAGTAGGCTTGAGCTGGGGAGGAACTAGCAGACCAAGTAGAGCTGGAGCTGGAGCTGGCACTGGGAGAGGAAGAGGAGGACCCGCTGGTGCGCGCCCAATGAGTACGCATGGCGCGCGCAAGGCGGACGTCATCAGGGGGTGAAGGGCACTTGCGAGCGGAATGCTCAAAGGAGCCACAGTTCCAGCACACCACCTCGCCAGGAACATACACCGCAGCAGATTTACCCTTCCCCTTTCCTTGCCCCCGACCACGTCCACGTCCACGACCCTAGGAGGCAAGGGCCGTGGCTGTAGAGGTAGAAGAGGAAGAGGNTGAAGGCGCTTGTTTTGGAGACTCGTCCACCATGCTGCAAGCCTATCAGCGACAAAGTCCTAGATGACACCAAAGCTTGGAGGGGACTCGGGTGGAACAGGCTGGGAGGCAAGACGCTGCAGCTCATCTGCTTTGACATCACGGAGAAGGTCGGACAGCTCGGGGATCAACCCCTTGACCATGGTGTGCACAGCTGATAGCTGACCTGGTACGGCCTTATCAAGCTCGCGAAGCAGCTTGAGCCCGCGTGCCCAATAGGCGTCGGCCGACTCGTCTGCACGCATTGAGAGCGTGTTGAACTGAACGGTGAGAGCACTTTGTGCTGCTTGACCTGTGACTGTCGTGCGCCGACGCCGCATGGTGTACACACTGTCTGGATCAGCCAGACTCTGAATAGCAGGGTTAGCATTATATGTGCCAACCTCGTCGACGAGTGTTTCAGGGGCAGCAGCAATAAGGGCGCGGACAGCGCGAGCAGACTCGTCAGTGACAGGGGTGAAGGAAGGTGTGACAGGGAAGTAGTATTCCCAAAGACGTTCTCCCTGAGCCCACGCACTTAACCGGGTCTCCCAAGAAGAGAAAGCAAGTCCAGTAGAAAAGACAGGAGGCTGGGAGAAGAAGTCATGCTGGCGGGAGACTACGACAGGAGGGACAACAGATGGGGTGACAGTAGGGTTAGAGGTAGCAGAGTTAGCACCAGGTGGGGTGGAAGAGACACCGGCACCGGCGCCAGCAGAGGAGCCAGCCGGCAGGACAGAGGCAGCAGGCAGCCGCTTGAGCACAAGCGTAGCTACCTCATCTACAAAGGCGGCGCGATTGTCATTCGCGACTTTGAGACGCTCTTCAGTATCACGCCGAGCGTCGCGAGTGAGGGCCTGCTAGCGCTGCAGGTCTGCTATGACCGACNGCCATGGTGACGACTAATGGGCCCTGCCGAGAAAATTTTGGCAGAGTTTCCCCCGCCCAAGTGGGCGTGGGAAAACTGGGAATGCCCTAGGCACGGTGGAAATGTGCTGCAAGACAGCCCGACCCAAGTCACACAAACAAGCCACCACAGAGAAAAGAGACAGAGGGCAGGAGAAGGGAGGTGCAGACCAGCAGACCTCATGAGGCGTGTGAGGGGCTGCGCAAAAGAGCAAGAACAGGCGGGACAATGGAAGCAGCTGCAGCTGAGATCACAGAGACGCAAGACGCAACCGGCACAATCAGTGCCAGGCAGCTTGTGGTGAAGGCAGCGCCAACGGTAGGAAGGATCGCCGGTGTAGTGACGGCCGCTGTGATGAGTGTGGTGATGTCAGAGGGTGCAGATGCGGATGCGACAACAGCGACGGCTGTGGAGGTGCGAATGGCCGTAGCTGCAGCGGATACGGCAAAAGCTGTAGAAGCTGTTGCAGAAGCCACAGCTCATGCGGCTAGCGCAAGCTATGTCCCAATGTCAGCAGCTGCCGTGGCCAACGGTCCAGCTACAACTGCTGCCTCAGTGTAGGACTCAGCGACGCGGCCAGTTGACGTTGATGCAGGGGCGTGTGCTGCTCTAGCTGCGGCAAAAAAGGTGGCAACAGCTGCAGCTGCCGCGTCCATCACGGCGGACGCAGTGCGGGTGAAGGTGTGAGCGAGCTCTACCACGTCCTGACGCCAAGTTGAGTGTGGCGGCGTTGCAGCGGTGTTGTGCGGCTGATCAATCCCCCCATAGGCACCAGGGGAGGGAGGGCTTACCGAGCTTTGTCGCGTAGCCGGCAGCGAAGGCGGGGGCTGACGTGCCAGTCGTTCCTTGTTGTGCTCGCCGCGCGATGCCGCACCCGGCACGTTTAAGGAAGCCATTTTTGTGTGCACCACCGCGGTGGGGCGCGCACGGCAGCGTCCAACAGTACTGCAGAGAGGGTGCTGCTGGGCGGCCGCCACCACCGCTACGGCTGTGCGTGGTGGTGCAGTTGTAGGGCTGATCGCGGTAGTGGTTGACGGCTGTTGGGAAGATGCACAGCACCGTATCCTGTGCTGAGGTTGACAACGTTGCTGCTGCTGCTGTTGCTGCTGCTGCTATTGCTGCAAGGTGCCGCTGCTGCTATTGTTACGCGAAAGACTGTGGCATGACAGTGTGAGGGCTGCTGCTGCAATGCTGCCTGCTGCTGTTGCCGCAATGCGCCGATGCTGCTACTACTGCAAGGTGCCGACACTACTGCTGCTGCACAAAAGCCTATGGCACAGCAGCGTGCATGCTGTTACTGCACTGTTGCCTGCTGCTGCTGCTGCAAGGCGTCGATGCTGCTGCTGCTGGGATATGCTAACGCTGCTGCAGCTACACAAAAGCTTGTGGCACAGCAGCGTGCGTACGGCTGCTGCAATGCTGCTTGTTGCTGCTGCTGCTCGAAGGACTGTTGCATGGCTGAGTAAGGACAGTAGCTGCAATGGTGTTTGCTGCTGCTCAGGCCGTGGGTTGGGGCGGAGCTGGAGTATGGCAGAGGTGCAGAGGTGTAGGGGACCTGGGCTGTAGAGGTACAGCTTGTGGGCGACACTCTGCCAGGCAAGACGGTGGCGATCCGTCGAGCACGGCAGCCCCCCCCCTTCTCCTTTTCTTGCATGGGCAGCAATCCGTCAAGTACAGCTGTCCTCCTAAGGATTCCTAGTGCTGCCTAAGGGTAGGGCCTGGGAAGCGTGCAGGAGCGAGGCGAGAGGGCGGCGGCGAGATGGTTGGGGTGCAGCGGCGAGAGGGCCTGCCGTGAAGTCGTCCTAGAATCGAGGGACGACGCTTCAATGCGTCGTCCTGCTTCCACGTCGCTCTGATACCAGTAGGGTACTGTTCTAGACAAGGAAGCAGCAGCTGGGATAGTGCTAGGAAGACACCAAGCAAGCGACGTTTTGCATGAAAGTTCGAAATGAGAGTTCAAGGAATGACGAGTCACAGAAAGACGAGATGATAGCTGTCAGGTGGGGAGGAGGCAAGCGAGCGAGCAGCGAGCTCGATCTCGCTCGCCAAACTCCAAGTTCGGCGAGATGAACCAAACTACCCACTACAAGACTGCAACCTGACAACTAGGTCACTGGAGAGAAAACCTGCCAAAGAACAAGCTAAAGTGTGATCCCGTAGTAAATGTGTGTGCACACATGCACGCCGGTCAGAGGCACGTGAGACTTGTGCAAATGCGTGACTGTGAGGCTCGCCGTGTAGTCATGCTGCCACGACGTAGCAGCCAGCACGAGTTGCCTCTCTCCAGTTAGTCACCTGGAATCGTGAGGTGAGTGCGCAACGAGGCCAGAGGTCACCGTGTGGTAGTGACAGAAAACCAACAGGTGGTACCGTTGTGTCCTGGCGCAGTGGAAAGCAGGGCTCCATTGTACGTAGCTCGTCGGAGGCAGAGTATGTTGCTCTTGGTGCAGGGGCTGCTGAGGCAATGTGGCTGCAGGGCTTGCTCCTTGAGCAGGGTCTGTCAGTGCTTGCCATTGTGCTTCGCTGTGACAACCGGAATGCTCATGCCATTGCGGAGAACTCTGGTGTCTTTCATGCTCGCACGAAGTACATTGCGGTTGAGCATCAATTCGTGCGTGATCTGGTGGAGCAACATGTGATCTCCATCATATGGGTCGGCACTGAAATGCAGCGTGCTGACTTCTTGATGAAGGCACTGGCGCGGGAACTTTCAGGTGGCGATTCGTTCCGGTGGGCTTCCCACCTCGCTTGAGTGTGGTTGAGTGCAGGGTGTGTCTGTGCATATGTCATGACTATTTCTACACTCGTCCTTGCACTCCTTTCAGTGCTACACATGTATGAACATGCGTACCATCGGGTCATAGGAGAGTGTTATGATTTGTGACGTTCCTGTCCACCTGTACAGTTTACTGTTATTACTTAGCCGTGTCCATGCTCGTGGAGATCCGTGATGCAGACCCAGGTGGTACCGGAGCATCGTCTATGTTGGTTTGTGTGGCTTGCACCCGTCACGACTGACATTGCTAGTTTACCGATATACCCACATTCGGGGTATATGGCAGAGGAGGGCGTGACGACACGATGGGCCTCTGGACTGCACCGAGACTTCTCCAACACCTACAACAGCACCGGCGAGACGTGGTCGATGTGTTCCGGCAGCCATGTGGGCTTGTCAGGAGGTAGGAGAGTTTTCTCAGTGGGTTCAGACCCGCGCACCCGGTTGACTGTACCGGTGCGACGAGGAGACCCGATGGCTATTGTGGGGCTTCCGCTGTTCGGAAAGCCGTCTGTGATGTCTGGACGTTGATTCCAAGATGTTTTGGCACTGCTCATATTTTCTCGGTGGTCAAGACCCGGGCATTCGGACAGTTGTTCCGGTGCCTCGAGGAGACCACCTTTGTTACTCTCGTGGTGTATGCAGTGTGTTCTCCCTGTTGACTCATTTGGGTTCAGCAGGGGTGATGGGGCCTGGTGCGGTTAGCTGCCGGCGCCCCTATACAAGCCCACTAGGGGCTCATTTGTAAACTCTCCTTATTCTTTATATTCAGCGTTCCAGACTTAGCCAAATTCTTGTCGTCTTGCATCGCACTCACACACAGAGCTCATGTTCGTGCTTGCATGGGCCTGCATGACCTAAATTTATTTCTAATTTGGTATCAGAGCGAGGGGGGCGTGTGAGCAGCAGAAGCAGCAGCAGTGGGGGGAACGCTAAGAGAACGCGCCACGTGGCGCCACGCCGGCAGCAGCGTGAGGGAGCGGGAAGCGACTGCACGTGAACGCCACAGGGGTGGTGAGAAGCAGTTGCAGCAGCAGCACGCGTTGGCAGCGTGCACGAGCAGCAGGGACGTAGTAGCAGCTTGCAGCCATGGTAGCAGCGAGCAGCAGCAGCAAGCAGAAGCAGCAGTGTGCAATAGCTAGCAGCGACGTAGCAGTAGCAAAAGCAGCAGCAGTAGCAGCTTTAGCAGCAGCAGCAGCCACAGCAACAGCAGCAGCAGCCACAGCAGCAGCAGCAGCTGCAGTAGCAGCAACAGCAGTAGCAGCGTGCTTAGTGAAAGGAAAAAAAAAACAGAAGTAGCAGCGGCGGCAGCATCAAGCAGCAGCAGCAGCAGCTGCTGCGTAGAGTAGCAGCAGCAGCAGCAGCAGTAATCACAGCAACTGCACCCGCCGTTGCAGATGCTGCTGCTGGAGGGCCTCGCAGCCCTCCTGTGAGGACCCCCGCCCCCTCGGAGGGGCCCCCTCGTCCCCCATCAGGGGGCCTCTCCGAGGGGGGGGAGCCCTTCGGCCTCTTTCGCCCCCGCCCTTCCCCTCCTTTAGAGGGGGCCCTCGGAAGGCCCTGTCGTGCCCCTCCGAGGGGCCC
The DNA here is from genome assembly GCA_023375785.1 of Penium margaritaceum. Classification (NCBI taxonomy): domain Eukaryota; kingdom Viridiplantae; phylum Streptophyta; class Zygnematophyceae; order Desmidiales; family Peniaceae; genus Penium; species Penium margaritaceum. The sequence goes on from SZWC01024060.1 coordinate 23,004, forward strand.
CTCGGAGGGGCCCGTCGGCCCCGTCGGCCCCGTCGGCCAACCAACGGAGGGGCCGACGGTGGAGAGGGACGGACCCCCCCTCCCGCCTCCCCCCGTTTGGCGGCCTCTCGCTCACTCGCTCACTCGCTCGCTCTGCGAGCGAGCGAGCATGTAGGGGTGGGAGGGCCGGACAGGCCGGACACCCCACCCTCCCTACTTATTTTCTCCATTCGCCCACCCTCTGGGCAATCGAGAAAAGGGGGGGGACGAGGAACAAAAATACGAAAAGAGGTACGTCTGAAAGCGAGTGAAAAAAAAGAGAGAAAGCAACAAAAAAGGCGAGGGCCTAGGGCGAGCAGAGGGGAGCCCTATAAAGAAAAAAAACAAAAGGAAGGGGGTGGAGGGTGAGG
>SZWC01024061.1:28106-38518 GCA_023375785.1 Penium margaritaceum
CCCAACTTCCAACCCAACTTCCAACCCAACTTCCAACCCAACTTCCAACCCAACCTCTAATCCAACTTCCAACCCAACTTCCAACCCAACTTCCAACCCAACTTCCATCCCAGACTCCATCCCAACTTCCAACCCAATATCCAACCCATCTTCCAACCCAACTTCCAACCCAACTTCCAATCCAACTTTGAACCCAACTTCAAACCCAACTGCTAAACCAACCTCCAACCCAACTTACAACCCAACTTCCAACTCAACTTCCAGCGCAACATCCAACCCAACTTCCAACCCAACTTCCAACCCAACTTCCAATCCAAATTCCATCTCAACTTCCAGTCCAACTTCCATCCCAACTTCCATCCCAACTTCGAACCCAACTCCCATCCCAACTTCCATCCCAATTTCCAACCCACCTCCAACCCAACTACGAACCCAACTTCCAACCCAATTTCCAACCCAACTTCCAACCCAGCATCCAACTCAATTTCCAACCCAGCTTCCAACCCAGCTTCCAACCCAACTTTTAACCCAACATCCAACCGAACGTCCAACCCAATTTCCAACCCAACTTCCAACCCAACTTCCAACCAACTTCCAATCCAACTTCCAACCCCACTTCCAATACAACATCCAACCCACCTTTCAACCCAACTTCCAGCCCAACTTCCAACCCAACTTCCAACCCCACTTCCAATACAACATCCAACCCACCTTTCAACCCAACTTCCAGCCCAACTTCCAACCCAACTTCCAACCCAACTTCCAACCCAACGTTCATCCCAACTTCCATGCCAACTTACAACCCAACTTTCAACCCATTATCCAACCCAGCTTCCAACCCAAATTTCAACCCAACTTGAAACCGAACTTCCAACCCAACCTGCAATCCTACCTCCAACTCAACATCCAATCCAACTTCCATCCCTGTTTCCATCCCAGCTTCCAACCGAACTTCCAACTCAACTTCCAACCCAACTTCTAACCCAACTTCCAATCCAACTTCCAATCCAACTTCCAACCCAACTTCCATCCCAAAATCCATCCCAACTTCCAACCGAACTTCCAACCCTATTTCCAACCCAACTTCCAACCCAATTTCCAACCCAACTTCCAGCCCAACTTTCAATCTAGCTTCCATCCCAGCTTCCAACCCAACTTTCAACCCAACTTCGAACCCAATGTCCAATCCAATTTCCAGCCCAACTTCCAACCCAACTTCAAACCCAACTTCCAACCGACCTTCCATCCCAACTTCCATCCCAACTTCCATCCCAACTTCCAACCCAACTTCCAACCCAACTTCCAACCCAACTTCCAAGCCATCTTGCAACTTAGCTTCAGACCCAGCTTCCAACCCAATCTCCTGTCCAACTTCCAACCCAACTTACAACCCAATGTCCAATCCAATTTCCAGCCCAACTTCCAACCCAACATCCAGCCCAAATTCCAACCCAGCTTCCAACCCAACTTCCATCCCAACTTCCATCCTAACTTCCGACCCAACTTCCAACCCAACTTCCAACCCAACTTCCAACCCAACTTCCAACCCAACTTCCAACCCAACATCCAACCCAACTTCCAACACAGCTTCCAACCCAGCTTCCAACCCAACTTCCAACCCAACTTCTGACCCAACTTCCATCCCAACTTCCATCCCAGCTTCCAACCCGACTTCCAACCCAACTTCCTGTCGGTAAAATGTAAGCGTCATGGGAGACATTGAGTGAAGTGGAGAAGGAGAGATGACAGTGTGGAATGCGAGGGCGCGGTCCGAGGGACGAGCGCCGCGAATCAGGAACAGCCAGGAACATGCGTGGACGCGGTGCACATGCACGAGCACTGATGTAGGGATCAGACACCATAACGATAAGAAGATAAGCTGAACTTGAATAAGTGGGTGCGGTACCAAGGAGCGGGTCGCAAGGTCAAAGCGCCGAGGCACGGGCCGGCAGAGTGCGTGTGCCGCAACGATGAAGTGCAAGCCAACAATGAAGATGAGGATGATGATGATGATGCCACACACTCAGGTTGCCAGCGCAAAGGTTGAAGTGCTCTGCTTGCCGCAGCGTCACTGCGCGGGCCGGCAGTCCACTAGGTCCAGAGCGCCTTGATACATCTGAGTGGGCATGAGCGATGAGCAAGGAGGAGAGCCACTGCGTCCACAGGCCGGCCGAGCAATGAGCGAGGTCGCAGCACAAAGGAGTAGGCAGAGCAACGATTGAAAAGCGTGGAGGTAGGGCGAAGCCCGGGCTTGGCGAGAAGACACTGAACAGGGCAGCGGCAATGATGAGAAGAGGTGGCACTGTGCCATGGCAGCATGCCATGGTCACAAGCCGAGTGGTGGCAGGGCCACAGCCCGGGCCAAAGGAGACAAGTATGCTGAATGACCATTAACTGGTAGTTAGAACGGTACAAGGGACATGCTCAAGTACTAGGGATCCTAGGTCTATCCTAGTCCTATGGCTAAGGTGGGCAGCACGCCAGTCGTAGCCGCAACAGCTTTGTTGCTGTTACTGCTTCTGTTGAGGGTGGAGTCGTGAAGCGACTCCACAAATGTCTTCGGTATGGTCCTTGTCGAGTGGGTTGTCCGTTGTACTCAAGTTGAGTTCTGGCGAGCAGCTTGTCTCTTTGACTTGTTGGCGCGTAGTGGGGACCAGATCGCGCAGTCCTTGGAGGGGGCGTGATCTTACCGATAGGCACTGTCGCGAGGGAGAGACTGCCGTTGAGGCTGCAAAGATCTTGTTGTCGGCGTGATGACCGCCTGACAGGGCTCGCTTGTGGGCTGATCGTGCCGGTTTCTTGTGCTCCACTGAAGAAATGACTCGGCACTTTGACGAGTATTTGAATAATTGCACTGTGTCTGACTTGGGCTGGATGTTGCAGAAGATGACTCGTTTGCCCTCTTGCGAGGTTGTGTTCTGTGACTTGTGTGGATGAAGATATACTATGACACTTCCAACCCAACTTCCGATCCAACTTCCAACCCAACTTCCAACCCAACCTCCGATCCAACTTCCAATCCAACTTCCAACCCAACTTACAGCCCAACTTCCAGCCCAACTTCCAGCCCAATTTTCATCCCAACTTCCATCCCAACATCCAATCCAACTTCCAACCCACTCCATCCCAACTTCGAACCCAAACTCCATCCCAACTTCCAACCCAACTTCCAACCCAACTTCCAACCCAACTTCCAACCCAACTTCCAACCAAGCTTCCAACCCAACTTCAAACCCAGCTTTCAACTCAATTTCCAACCCAACTTCCAACCCAACTTCCCACCCTGCTTCCAACCTAACTTCCATCCCAACGTCCATCCCAACTCCCAACCCAACTTCCAACTCAATTTCCAGTCCAACTTCCAACCAACTTCCAACCAAACTTCCAACCCCACTTCCAACCCAACTTCTAACTCAACTTCCAACCCCAGATCCAACCCATTTTCGAGCTTAACTGCCAGCCCAACTTCCAATCCAACTTCCATCCCACTCCATCCCAACTTCGAACCCAAACTCCATCCCAACTTCCACCCCAACTCCCATCCCAACTTCCAACCCAGCTTTCAACTCAATTTCCAACCCAACTTCCAGCCCAGCTTCCAACCCAATTTCCACCCCAACTTCCAACCCAATTTCTAACCCAACTTCCAGCCCAGCTTCCAACCCAATTTCCACCCCAACTTCCAACCCAATTTCTAACCCAACTTCCAGCCCAGCTTCCAACCCAATTTCCACCCCAACTTCCAACCCAATTTCTAACCCAACTTCCAGCCCAGCTTCCAACCCAATTTCCACCCCAACTTCCAACCCAATTTCTAACCCAACTTCCAGCCCAGCTTCCAACCCAATTTCCACCCCAACTTCCAACCCAATTTCTAACCCAACTTCCAGCCCAGCTTCCAACCCAATTTCCACCCCAACTTCCAACCCAATTTCTAACCCAACTTCCAGCCCAGCTTCCAACCCAATTTCCACCCCAACTTCCAACCCAATTTCTAACCCAACTTCCAGCCCAGCTTCCAACCCAATTTCCACCCCAACTTCCAACCCAATTTCTAACCCAACTTCCAGCCCAGCTTCCAACCCAATTTCCACCCCAACTTCCAACCCAATTTCTAACCCAACTTCCAGCCCAGCTTCCAACCCAATTTCCACCCCAACTTCCAACCCAACTTCTAACCCAACTTCCATCCCAGCTTCCAACCCAACTTCCAACCCAACTTCCAACCCAACCTCCAACCCAACTAACAACCCAACTTCCAACCCAAATTCCATCCCAACTCCCATCCCAACTTCCAACCAAACTTCCAACCCCACTTCCAACCCAACTTCCAACCCAGCTTCCAACCCAGTCTTCAACCCAGCTTTCAACCCAATTTCCAACCCAACTTCAAACCCAACGTCCAACCCTAATTCGAGCCTAATTTCCAGCCCAACTTCTATCCCAACCTTCAGCCCAACTTCCAACCCAACTTCCAACCCAACTTCCAGCCCAAATTCCAACCCAACTTCCAACCCAACTTCCATCCCAACGTCCATCCCAACTTCCAACCCAACTTCCAGCCCAACTTCCATCCCAACGTCCATCCCAACTTCCAACCCAACTTCCAGCCCAACTTCCAACCCAACTTCTAACCCTACTTCCAGCCCCCTTCCAACCCATCTTCCAGCTCAACTCCCAATCCTACATCCAACCCAGCTTCAAACCCAACTTCCAACCCACATTCCAATCCAACTTCCAACCCAACATCCATCCCAACATCCATCCCAACTTCAAACCCTATTTCCATCCCAACTTCCATTCCAACTTCCAACCAAACATCCAAACCAACTTCCAACCCAACTTCCAACCCCACTTCCAACCCAACTTCCAACCCAACTTCAAACCCCACTTCCAACCCAACTTCCAACCCAGCTTCCAACCCAGATTCGAGTCCAGCTTCGAACCCAACTTCCAACCCAACTTCCAACCCAACTTTTAACCCAACTTCAAACAACATTCCAACCCAACTTCCATTCCAACTTCCATCCCAACTTCAAAACCCAACTTCCAACCCAACTTCCAACCCAACTACTATCCGAACTTCCAACCTAGCTTCGAACCAAACTTCCAACCCAACCTGCATCCCAACTTCCAACCCAACTTCCAACCCAACTACTATCCGAACTTCCAACCTAGCTTCGAACCAAACTTCCAACCCAACCTGCATCCCAACTTCCAACCCAACTTCCAACCCAACTACTATCCGAACTTCCAACCTAGCTTCGAACCAAACTTCCAACCCAACCTGCATCCCAACTTCCAACCCAACTTCCAACCCAACTACTATCCGAACTTCCAACCTAGCTTCGAACCAAACTTCCAACCCAACCTGCATCCCAACTTCCAACCCAACTTCCAACCCAACTACTATCCGAACTTCCAACCTAGCTTCGAACCAAACTTCCAACCCAACCTGCATCCCAACTTCCAACCCAACTTCCAACCCAACTACTATCCGAACTTCCAACCTAGCTTCGAACCAAACTTCCAACCCAACCTGCATCCCAACTTCCAACCCAACTTCCAACCCAACTACTATCCGAACTTCCAACCTAGCTTCGAACCAAACTTCCAACCCAACCTGCATCCCAACTTCCAACCCAACTTCCAACCCAACTACTATCCGAACTTCCAACCTAGCTTCGAACCAAACTTCCAACCCAACCTGCATCCCAACTTCCAACCCAACTTCCAACCCAACTACTATCCGAACTTCCAACCTAGCTTCGAACCAAACTTCCAACCCAACCTGCATCCCAACTTCCAACCCAACTTCCAACCCAACTACTATCCGAACTTCCAACCTAGCTTCGAACCAAACTTCCAACCCAACCTGCATCCCAACTTCCAACCCAACTTCCAACCCAACTACTATCCGAACTTCCAACCTAGCTTCGAACCAAACTTCCAACCCAACCTGCATCCCAACTTCCAACCCAACTTCCAACCCAACTACTATCCGAACTTCCAACCTAGCTTCGAACCAAACTTCCAACCCAACCTGCATCCCAACTTCCAACCCAACTTCCAACCCAACTACTATCCGAACTTCCAACCTAGCTTCGAACCAAACTTCCAACCCAACCTGCATCCCAACTTCCAACCCAACTTCCAACCCAACTACTATCCGAACTTCCAACCTAGCTTCGAACCAAACTTCCAACCCAACCTGCATCCCAACTTCCAACCCAACTTCCAACCCAACTACTATCCGAACTTCCAACCTAGCTTCGAACCAAACTTCCAACCCAACCTGCATCCCAACTTCCAACCCAACTTCCAACCCAACTACTATCCGAACTTCCAACCTAGCTTCGAACCAAACTTCCAACCCAACCTGCATCCCAACTTCCAACCCAACTTCCAACCCAACTACTATCCGAACTTCCAACCTAGCTTCGAACCAAACTTCCAACCCAACCTGCATCCCAACTTCCAACCCAACTTCCAACCCAACTACTATCCGAACTTCCAACCTAGCTTCGAACCAAACTTCCAACCCAACCTGCATCCCAACTTCCAACCCAACTTCCAACCCAACTACTATCCGAACTTCCAACCTAGCTTCGAACCAAACTTCCAACCCAACCTGCATCCCAACTTCCAACCCAACTTCCAACCCAACTACTATCCGAACTTCCAACCTAGCTTCGAACCAAACTTCCAACCCAACCTGCATCCCAACTTCCAACCCAACTTCCAACCCAACTACTATCCGAACTTCCAACCTAGCTTCGAACCAAACTTCCAACCCAACCTGCATCCCAACTTCCAACCCAACTTCCAACCCAACTACTATCCGAACTTCCAACCTAGCTTCGAACCAAACTTCCAACCCAACCTGCATCCCAACTTCCAACCCAACTTCCAACCCAACTACTATCCGAACTTCCAACCTAGCTTCGAACCAAACTTCCAACCCAACCTGCATCCCAACTTCCAACCCAACTTCCAACCCAACTACTATCCGAACTTCCAACCTAGCTTCGAACCAAACTTCCAACCCAACCTGCATCCCAACTTCCAACCCAACTTCCAACCCAACTACTATCCGAACTTCCAACCTAGCTTCGAACCAAACTTCCAACCCAACCTGCATCCCAACTTCCAACCCAACTTCCAACCCAACTACTATCCGAACTTCCAACCTAGCTTCGAACCAAACTTCCAACCCAACCTGCATCCCAACTTCCAACCCAACTTCCAACCCAACTACTATCCGAACTTCCAACCTAGCTTCGAACCAAACTTCCAACCCAACCTGCATCCCAACTTCCAACCCAACTTCCAACCCAACTACTATCCGAACTTCCAACCTAGCTTCGAACCAAACTTCCAACCCAACCTGCATCCCAACTTCCAACCCAACTTCCAACCCAACTACTATCCGAACTTCCAACCTAGCTTCGAACCAAACTTCCAACCCAACCTGCATCCCAACTTCCAACCCAACTTCCAACCCAACTACTATCCGAACTTCCAACCTAGCTTCGAACCAAACTTCCAACCCAACCTGCATCCCAACTTCCAACCCAACTTCCAACCCAACTACTATCCGAACTTCCAACCTAGCTTCGAACCAAACTTCCAACCCAACCTGCATCCCAACTTCCAACCCAACTTCCAACCCAACTACTATCCGAACTTCCAACCTAGCTTCGAACCAAACTTCCAACCCAACCTGCATCCCAACTTCCAACCCAACTTCCAACCCAACTACTATCCGAACTTCCAACCTAGCTTCGAACCAAACTTCCAACCCAACCTGCATCCCAACTTCCAACCCAACTTCCAACCCAACTACTATCCGAACTTCCAACCTAGCTTCGAACCAAACTTCCAACCCAACCTGCATCCCAACTTCCAACCCAACTTCCAACCCAACTACTATCCGAACTTCCAACCTAGCTTCGAACCAAACTTCCAACCCAACCTGCATCCCAACTTCCAACCCAACTTCCAACCCAACTACTATCCGAACTTCCAACCTAGCTTCGAACCAAACTTCCAACCCAACCTGCATCCCAACTTCCAACCCAACTTCCAACCCAACTACTATCCGAACTTCCAACCTAGCTTCGAACCAAACTTCCAACCCAACCTGCATCCCAACTTCCAACCCAACTTCCAACCCAACTACTATCCGAACTTCCAACCTAGCTTCGAACCAAACTTCCAACCCAACCTGCATCCCAACTTCCAACCCAACTTCCAACCCAACTACTATCCGAACTTCCAACCTAGCTTCGAACCAAACTTCCAACCCAACCTGCATCCCAACTTCCAACCCAACTTCCAACCCAACTACTATCCGAACTTCCAACCTAGCTTCGAACCAAACTTCCAACCCAACCTGCATCCCAACTTCCAACCCAACTTCCAACCCAACTACTATCCGAACTTCCAACCTAGCTTCGAACCAAACTTCCAACCCAACCTGCATCCCAACTTCCAACCCAACTTCCAACCCAACTACTATCCGAACTTCCAACCTAGCTTCGAACCAAACTTCCAACCCAACCTGCATCCCAACTTCCAACCCAACTTCCAACCCAACTACTATCCGAACTTCCAACCTAGCTTCGAACCAAACTTCCAACCCAACCTGCATCCCAACTTCCAACCCAACTTCCAACCCAACTACTATCCGAACTTCCAACCTAGCTTCGAACCAAACTTCCAACCCAACCTGCATCCCAACTTCCAACCCAACTTCCAACCCAACTACTATCCGAACTTCCAACCTAGCTTCGAACCAAACTTCCAACCCAACCTGCATCCCAACTTCCAACCCAACTTCCAACCCAACTACTATCCGAACTTCCAACCTAGCTTCGAACCAAACTTCCAACCCAACCTGCATCCCAACTTCCAACCCAACTTCCAACCCAACTACTATCCGAACTTCCAACCTAGCTTCGAACCAAACTTCCAACCCAACCTGCATCCCAACTTCCAACCCAACTTCCAACCCAACTACTATCCGAACTTCCAACCTAGCTTCGAACCAAACTTCCAACCCAACCTGCATCCCAACTTCCAACCCAACTTCCAACCCAACTACTATCCGAACTTCCAACCTAGCTTCGAACCAAACTTCCAACCCAACCTGCATCCCAACTTCCAACCCAACTTCCAACCCAACTACTATCCGAACTTCCAACCTAGCTTCGAACCAAACTTCCAACCCAACCTGCATCCCAACTTCCAACCCAACTTCCAACCCAACTACTATCCGAACTTCCAACCTAGCTTCGAACCAAACTTCCAACCCAACCTGCATCCCAACTTCCAACCCAACTTCCAACCCAACTACTATCCGAACTTCCAACCTAGCTTCGAACCAAACTTCCAACCCAACCTGCATCCCAACTTCCAACCCAACTTCCAACCCAACTACTATCCGAACTTCCAACCTAGCTTCGAACCAAACTTCCAACCCAACCTGCATCCCAACTTCCAACCCAACTTCCAACCCAACTACTATCCGAACTTCCAACCTAGCTTCGAACCAAACTTCCAACCCAACCTGCATCCCAACTTCCAACCCAACTTCCAACCCAACTACTATCCGAACTTCCAACCTAGCTTCGAACCAAACTTCCAACCCAACCTGCATCCCAACTTCCAACCCAACTTCCAACCCAACTACTATCCGAACTTCCAACCTAGCTTCGAACCAAACTTCCAACCCAACCTGCATCCCAACTTCCAACCCAACTTCCAACCCAACTACTATCCGAACTTCCAACCTAGCTTCGAACCAAACTTCCAACCCAACCTGCATCCCAACTTCCAACCCAACTTCCAACCCAACTTCCATCTTAACTCCCATCCCAACTTCCAACCCAACTTCCAACCCCACTTCCAACCCAACTTCCAACCCAGCTTTAAACCCAGCCTCCAACCCAACTTTCAACCCAACTTCCAACCCAACTTCAAACTTCACTTCCAACCCTACTTCCAAGCCAATTACCAGCCCAACTTCCATCCCAACTTCCATCCCATCTTTCAACCCAACTTCCAACCCAACTTCCAACCCAACTTCCAAGCCAACTTCCAACTCAGCTTTTAACCCAACTACCAACCCAACTTCCAACCCAACTTACAACCCAACTTCCAACCCAGCTTCCAACCAGACTACCAACCAAACTTCCAACCCAGCTTCCAACCCAACTTCCAGTCCAAGTTCCAACCCAACTTCCAACCCAATTTTCATCCCAACTTCCATCCCAACTTCCAATCCAACTTCCTACCCAACTTCAAACCCAACTTCCAACCCAACTTCCAACCCAACTTCCAACTCAACTTCCAACCCAACATCCAACTCAACTTCCGACCTAACTTCCAGCCCGGTTTCCAGCCCAGCT
>SZWC01024062.1:17014-31218 GCA_023375785.1 Penium margaritaceum
CCCCCCCCCCCTACCGCCCCCCCCAACACAGCATGCCCCGTCGCCCAGACACAACCAGACCCCGCGAAGACGTGCAGGACGCGAAAACCGCTACGAGAAGAAAGCAAAAGACGCTACTTTCTCGCGACATATGACTAGTATAGCACTAACATAAACTTAAGTGCTTCACTAGCATTGGAAACAATGTACATACACGTATGAATAAACGTATACATAAACATATACGTATAGCTATACAAATACATATACATATAAATATACATATATACACATATACACATACACATACACATACACATACACATACATATACATGTACATGTACATGTACATGTACATATACATATACATATACATATACATATACATATACATATACATATACATATACATATACGTATACGTATACGTATATGTATATGTATATGCATATGCATATGTATATGTATATGTAGATGTAGATGTAGATGTATATGTATATGTATATATATATGTATATGTATATATATATGTATATGTATATATATATGTATATGTATATATATATGTATATGTATATATATATGTATATGTATATATATATGTATATGTATATATATATGTATATGTATATATATATGTATATGTATATATATATGTATATGTATATATATATGTATATGTATATATATATGTATATGTATATATATATGTATATGTATATATATATGTATATGTATATATATATGTATATGTATATATATATGTATATGTATATATATATGTATATGTATATATATATGTATATGTATATATATATGTATATGTATATATATATGTATATGTATATATATATGTATATGTATATATATATGTATATGTATATATATATGTATATGTATATATATATGTATATGTATATATATATGTATATGTATATATATATGTATATGTATATGTACATGTACATGTACATATACATATACATATACATATACATATACATATACATATACATATACATATACATATACATATACATATACATATACATATACATATACACATACACATACATATACAGATACATATACTTATACATGGACATATACATATACGTATACATATACCTAAACATAAAATAAACGTGTAAGTATACATATAAATGTACGTATAAACATTCTTACTGATTGTTTATGTTGTATTTCTCTTCCTACGCATACTTGATTTGTATGGGTGCCACGTTTGGTGACATTTCTGTGCTCTTGGCCCGACATGTTTCGGTGATCATCGATGGAGGTATTCGCGTAACTTTACTTGTTTGTTGGTGTCGACCGATATAGTTCGCGCGGACCTGATGAGTAGGTAGTCGGGGTGTGTTTTCGCGCGATACATCATCAATGTCCATTTCACATAAACATCTTCACGCATGACAACTCTCTCTTGCGTGACCATATATATATATACACACATATGTATACATCTTAAACCTAATGCCGATGCTGTTGCTCGGCGGCGGTTTCCGTAGCCGTCTGACATGTGTTTTTTTATTTCGATCAGGATGGTGCAATATTACTTGGTTTGGATCCTCGACGATGTTTTATACGGACCCGTCCCTAGTCGGCCTCGACCCTATGACTTGCGGGGTCCTGTTTTAAGAGAATCCGCGAAACAGCGCGATGGACTTCTGATCATGGGCAGCTTTCGTTATACGTGCCCGTACGTCCACCGCGTTATCTCCCAAGTCATTGCCGGGAAAGGCATAGGAAACTCTATAATTTCATATGGTCGACATTTCCTCTGCTGTTAGAGACGCCCTATGAGCTAACAATATATATACAATGTCTAACCCGTCACATGTAAAAGTCGACAACAACAATACGAGCAAGTCTGGACGTCGGACACGGCGGACCCGGTGTCCGGAATTGTGTACGGCATCCTTTTATTGAAACTGATTTTCACAAATGTGCGATACAAAATATTATCGTCATCTTGCCCCCACTTTTGAAAGTGGGGGCAAGACGTCGATAATATTTCATCCATACTGGGCGTACTAGCCATAATTCCCTGAAGCACCAAAAGTGGGGGCGACCTTGCCATGACTTTCCGGAATGGGGGCGACCCAGGCATTTTTCTCAGACTGGGGGCGTCTCAGACATGCCGGAGCGAGAATGGGGGCGACTTACAAAGTCGCCCCAGGGCCGTACCATAAGAACGGGTTCCAAAATCGACAGTGGATGAATTGACTCTGATACCCACATCGCGCGCACTACTCAGCGCGCATACCCGCCAGTCAAACTTTTGGCCTAGCCTATCCGTTTCTTTAAAAAAGAACGACGTATCTGACCCTGGCTCGCCATGCTCGATCGGCGACATGCTTCGGTGTCCGATCATGGCCACAAGGGTCATGTGACCGTTGCTCGATCAGGAACGTCACTCCTTCGCAAGATCGTGATGGAGCGATGACCCCTTTTTTCGACATACAAACCCCGTATTACGATTTAGGGTTTTGCATGTTTTGCATGGGCAGAGCCCACAAAAAGCAAAAAACCTTACATCTAATTTTCTAGTTACCAAATTTCAATTCCATGCTTCTTGGTGTACCTCTATCTCCGGTAAGGAGTATGGGACTATGCATGTTCTGGTAGCATTGGAGAAAATGTGAAAGGAGATAGAAAATGACAGGTTCATAGAGAGGGAGGGTGAAGGAAGGGTAAGAATCTGGGTGATTACCACAATCATGGAATGAAAATTGAGTTTCTTTTGATTTCTTTGAAGTTCACATTGATTCATGTAGTCGCAATGTCCAAGCACTCTTGGCCATTTCCAACTCCATTGCTCATTTTTTAGTCACCCCATATGAATTCTGCAATCTCTTCATGCAACTCCTTCATGCATGCAATATCGTGACACCGTCCTTGGCCAATGATCCTAGCGGGTGGCGCATTTGGTGAGGGAGGAAGGTCATCATGGTCATCAAAGTCGGTTCTTTCACGACCTTGGATGAGGTTGTGAAGGATGAAACAAGATAGCACAATAATTGGTTGAATTGGTATATTAAGCACTTTGGCAGGCCTCTTAACACAAGATACTTTGCCTTAAGGAAACCGAATGCAATCTTAGTCATACAACGTGATCTAATGCGATAAATAAAATTAACTTCTTGTGTGGTTTGTGGAGGGCAGATAACAAAATCAGACAAGTAGTACCAAATGCCACAGAATGGTGTGAGGATGCCAAACACCCTTTGGGAAAACGTATCTGGGTGTAGGAACTTGTCCAAAGGGAGGCGAAAGGAACCACACAAGACGCAAGGAACCACACAATACATGTGGGAATCATGCGCACTCCCCTCATCAAACCATAAATATGTGAACGTAAAGTTTAGATTGCATGATGTCAATATGTTCAGAGAAGTTTCTTGATGATGGACGACATTTGCACCCCTTCAAATAACGGGTATACTCCTAGTGATGTGGGTACCATCGATGGCACCAACACAACCCAAAAACTATGGAAGGTAGTCCCTTCTCTTGCGCCATGCTTGAGATGGGGGGTTGGTCTTACAAGGTCATTGACTGATGGTGAGGTATGGTTCATGGAGGACTCTTTGCTCACTAGTTTGTCAGTGTGTCCCTGTTGTTTGTGATGTTTTCCTACATGAAGCATTTAATCCCTCGCAGTGCGTGATTTTTTCTTACATGGAATGACGGACCTCCACCCCTATGGGAGGGGGTCCAGTGTGTGGGGGTAGTGTATGAGGGCAGTGCGCTCATTCTCCATACAAAAAATACAGTCTTCACGCACTCAGTGCACAATATAGTCATTTATAAAATCAATGAACCCACTCTAATGGGGGAGTCCAGTGTGTAGGGCTAGTGCATAAGGGTAGTGCACTTGGTTTCCATAAAAAAATACACTACTCGAGCACGCAATGCGTAGTTTTGCATCGAATGGAACGTTCAATCCCCACCCCTATGGCGGTGTTTACTGTATGGGTGTCATGTATGAGGGCAGTGTGCTCGTTCTCCATACAAAAATACACAAATCACGGACCCAGTATGTGAATTTGTCTTATATGGAACATTGTGCCCAATTCCTATGGGGTATCCTGTGCATGAGGCTAGTGCGCTCGTTCTCCATGTAAATGTACACTGATCATGCACTCAGTGCGTGATTTTGTCTTATGTTGAATCTTAAACCCCACTCCTCTTGGAGGTCCACTATGTAGAGATAGTGTATGAGGATAGTGCGCTCGTTTCCTGAATAAAAATAAACTGATCACATACTCGGTGTACAATTTCATCTCATATGGAATATTAGACTACTAGAGGGGTGCCCGACGCATGGGGCTAGTGTATGAGAGCAGTGCACTCATTCTCCATATGAATACACATGCACTTAGTGCATGATTTTATCTTGTATGGGATCTTGACCCCTAATCCCACAAGGGGGGTCAATGCCTGGGGCTAGTGCATGAGGGTAATGCCTTCGTTTCCCATGTAGAAAAAACATTGATCACGCACTCATTGCATAACTTCATCTCATATGGAAATTTGGATCTCCACCCCTATGGGGCCTGTGTACGAAGTTAATGCGCTCATTCCTCCATACAAAAACATAATGATTAGGCACTAAGTGCATGATTTTGTATCATATGGAATACAGGACATACACTCCTATAGGGAGGTTCAGTACTTGGGGCCAATGTATGAAGGCACCTCGCTCATTATCCATACAAAATTATACTTCTCATGCACCTTGTAAATGATTTTGTCTTATGTGGAACCTTTGTTCCCTCTCCACTAAGGGGTCGAGTGCGTGGGGGTAGTTTATGATGTAGTGTGCTTGTTTTCCATATAAAAATACAGTAATGACACACTAGTTATGTGATTTTGTTTCACATGGAACATGAGACCTCCAAACCTAGACGGGTTCCAGTGCGTGGGACTAGTGTATGAGGACAACATGCTTGGTCTCCATGTAGAAATGCAATCATCACGAACTTAGTGTGTGGTTCAGTCTTATGTAGGACCTTTGGCCCTCACCCCTATGGGGTGATCTAGGGCGTGGGAGTAATGTAGGAGGACAGTGCGCTCATTTATCACATAAAAATACATTAATCACGTACTCAATATGGGATTCTTTCTTACATGGAACACTATGTCTCCACCCGTATGGGTAGGGTATGTGCATAGTCGCTCATTCTCCGTATTGAAGTACACAGATAGCACACTCAATGCGTGATCTGATCCCATATGGAGTAAAAGACCCACATTCATATGTGGGGGTCTAGTGCATGGGGTTCGTGTATCAGGACAGTGCGCTCGTTCTCCATACAAAATACACTCATCATACACTCAACGCATGATTTTTACTCATACGAGTACTTTGACCCCCACTCCTCTGTAAGGGGTCGAGTGCGTGGGGCTAGTGCATAAGGAAAGTACACTTGTTTCCCATACTAAAATACACTAACCATGCACTTACTGCGTGATGTTGTGTTACGTAGAATCCTGGAGCTACATTCCTAATGGGGGGTGAACAACATGGAGCGAGTGTGTAATGGCAATGTTCACCCTTCCTCCGTGTAAACACGCACAAAACTACGTACTCCGTGTGTACCAACACTATAACTGGACACATTGATATCAGTGCGTTTGATCACTGTAAGTGTACTAAAGGATCACACCAGAAATCCAGTATGTGGATTGAACACCATTGGGCAAACATCCTTAAGGTCGATGAAAGCATGCACACAGTCGCCAAAACCTTATAGATGACATGGTCCATCCATGCATGTTCTCTTTGAAAGCGATCGTCCAACTCGCAGATGAACATTATATGAAAATTGAACATGAGCCAGAAAAACAAATTCTTCGGCACAATATTCCATCTTGAAGGTTAGTGTGCTCTTGGATATGTGAGCGATGATGGTCCATGTGTCGAAGGACATGCGTATAGTATTTGTGATGCATTGGGAATGACCAGCCGAAAGCTCTTGAATCCATAATGCGCCATTGTACATTGGTCGGTATAGCAATTGGTTCAACAACCAAAGGTAAAGAAGGCCTACGAGTTGGAACAAAGCTTGCCACCAGGTCGCATGGATCCAGATGTTATGCTGAATGAGAGTAGCTTAGGTAGCAATTTATACGTGGGCAGCCTCCATGATGGCATAAAATTTGGAATGCACACGGACAAGTACACACACACACATACACACACACACGCACACACACACACACACACACACACACACACACATACACACACACACACACACACACACACACACACGCACNAGGTAAAGAAGGCCTACGAGTTGGAACAAAGCTTGCCACCAGGTCGCATGGATCCAGATGTTATGCTGAATGAGAGTAGCTTAGGTAGCAATTTATACGTGGGCAGCCTCCATGATGGCATAAAATTTGGAATGCACACGGACAAGTACACACACACACATACACACACACACGCACACACACACACACACACACACACACACACACACTTGCACATGGCTTTCCAAGTAGGATACACATTGAAAAATTGTGAAACAGACTAGCAACCCACACCAGTGTTGCCAGATCATCGACGTCCTCAACCCACAAATCATGGGCTCAAATGTCATAGCAATAAAGCCCCCATGGTGCAACCAGCCACTCTTGTCGTGGCTGGCCCATTCCATTGGATGCACACATATCCATTTCAACCAGGGGCATTTTTCCAGAATTCTACTTGGACGGAAATACCATGTACTCCTCAGCACAGAGAATAAGCCTCATATGCCTCCACCTAAGAAAAAAAAGCCTCATTTTCCCCTACCACAGACAAATTGGCCCCATTCTCCCTTACATTGCAAAAACATGCCCTATTCCCCCCTTCTTCATAGACGCAAGCTTCACGTGTAAGAAAAATGAGAAACCACTCTCATTCCTCAAAAGATAGCATGCCGACGTTGCATGGCATGCCTCGTCGACATGTCCACGCCACCTGTTGCGGCCCAATAATCATGATTCCCTTTATACTATGGTTTGTGATAATTCGAGGTCGTGGTTTGTGGGGCGTTTGAATGGGAGGTCCAAAACTGTCTTCCGTTGTAAGGGAAATTGATTGGCCCCACTTTAACAGAGACCGATAGGTGCATGTACAAAAGAAAATCCCTTAAACCTCATGTGAAAGTAAGGGGTGGACTTGTGTAAGTTTCGTACTTCAAAAAAGGAAAAAAACATTTTGAAAAATATAAAAGAAAGCAAGTAAGGAGTTTTTTATGGCCCAATTTTTAGGATCACTCTTTTGGGCGACGCCCTGCGGTCCGAATCCCTTGCAAAGTTGTCCTCCACACCGTTATGCCAAGCGGAACGTAGGTGGTTCATACGGATAAGGTGCAAAACCATTGATGGTTCAAGGAATTGGGAAACATAGATGATTTGTATTCAACACCTGGGTCTCACACACATGTACAATGACCAGAATCAGAATGTGGATCCTCAGCGTTCTAGTTGAGCAACACGTGTGAGGTTGTGCCATGAGTTGTTGCTACAAGAACCTCCACTGGGAAGTCGGGGAGCTTTCCAAATACCAAGGCATGCTTTTAGTAATTTCAAGCACCATTCACAAGTCGACAAAATGACATAAAAACATTGATATGGTTCTCGACACTTCTATCGATCATTCTAGAAAGTGGTCCAAGTTGTGAGAGACCTCTAAGCGGAATAGCGGAGGAAAAGGGCAGCTAGCCAAAATTTCCTCGGTCGATTTACATAAAAATGAGGAAGTCAATTTGTGGTCAGCCATAAGGACAAAATTGTCAAAACATGGAGTTTAGGGACTAGATTTTGTCAAGGACAAAACACATCCTCCCCTTTTAGCTGTGATTTCTTGACACGATAGCACATGTAGGCCTGTGACGGCTGTAGAAGCTGTCGAACAGGTGATCGATGTCTCAGATGTTTTCATAGGGCTCAAGGCTATTGTGCGCAGCATCGTAGCCATGCCACTTGACTAGATGTTTGGTTGTTTTTTCATTGTATTGATGCTCAATGGTACCTTCCATCACGTAATCTTTCTCCCCATCCACTTGTACAAGGGGTTGAGGTGTGAGGTTTCTCTCAGAGAAGTTCTTACTGGGGTCACTGTGGTATTTGAGCTTGTTGATGTGGAAAACAGAATGAATCGCCATGCTATTAGGCATGCGAAGCCGGGCCACGACAGGGTTTTGCATCCATTGGATCTCAAACGGGCCCAACGAGCAGGGTTTGGGCTTCGTAAAATCCTGTGCACGATGTTTGATGTTTGTTTATCTGAGGACGATGTGATTGCTAGCACTTAACACGTCATCGTCGTGATTCCGGTCGATCGCTTTCTCTAAGGGTGTGTGTGTCTTCAGGAAGATATGTTGCGCTTCCTCCAAGATGCTTGAAAGTTCCCTACGGTTGATGGCAACCACGGAAACTGCTTTTGCTTAATTTTTGGTAGATCGTTTTCCATAAACCACTTCAAACTGTATTTTATCAATTGTTGTCAAAGTGGCTGAGTTTTATGTGAGTTTGGCGGTCGAGAGTTTGGCTAGTGAATCGATGTTTTGTAGCTCACATAAAGTGCGGAAACGTTGTTCAAGAGTTTGATTGATCTTCTCTCTTTTCCCATCGATCAAAGGATTGAACACCATCGATAACTGGATTTGATTTTCCTAACGTGTCATTAGACTACATAAAAAATGGCTGGTGAAGGAGGCGTCTCTATCACTAATGATGGTACGTGGCACACAACGAAACCGCATGATGTGATTTAAAAACATCCGTATTGTTCCCTTTGGGTGGACGGTGGATGTCATCGGGGNGTTTTCCATAAACCACTTCAAACTGTATTTTATCAATTGTTGTCAAAGTGGCTGAGTTTTATGTGAGTTTGGCGGTCGAGAGTTTGGCTAGTGAATCGATGTTTTGTAGCTCACATAAAGTGCGGAAACGTTGTTCAAGAGTTTGATTGATCTTCTCTCTTTTCCCATCGATCAAAGGATTGAACACCATCGATAACTGGATTTGATTTTCCTAACGTGTCATTAGACTACATAAAAAATGGCTGGTGAAGGAGGCGTCTCTATCACTAATGATGGTACGTGGCACACAATGAAACCGCATGATGTGATTTAAAAACATCTGTATTGTTCCCTTTGGGAGGACGGTGGATTTCATCGGGAATAAGTACATTGTTATGGAAAATCTGTCCACGACCACAAGGATGGGATTATAATAAACCTAAAACCTCGAGGGAAGCGAGTAATCCTGGTACGAAGTCCATACTCATGTCCACCAACCACTCCATCAGAACATGGAATGGATGGATGAGTCCTGATGTCTCATGCAACGAGATTTTTTAAGGTGTCTCACAAATTGTAGAAGGCTCATACATCGGTGTGCATTTTGTCTCATGAGTAGTACTTTACAAGCTTCTTGAGTGTCTTCCCCATGTTGAAGTGTTCACCTAGACAGTTGTCTTGGAATTCTTAAGATAACATTCTGTGGAGCTCTATGAAACGAGGAAGGACAACATGCGGGTGAAGCATCGGTGCCAATATGGTTTGTCAAACCGGAACTGTTTCCTCCTGTCAAACTCATCGTAACCCTTCGCGAATAGCCTCGCGATGTACGAGTCTCATTTGATGAGTAGTGTGTTGATCGCGGCCATCATATCTCGACACTAATTTAGAGCGTCCGCTCCATGATTTTGTTCCAAGTCGTTACTTGATGTTGTAGTTGACATTGGACTGGAGAAATTTTATCCATTGGTTTTGTTGGCTCATCACTTCAATCCATAATGGTATGTATGGACGATGCATCACCGGTATTCCAAGTAGTATTGCCATGTCTTGAACGCATATACGGCTATAGAAATTCCTCTTTCATGCACTACGTGATTGATTTATGGTCCACCTTTTTTCTAGAATATGTACGCAACCGGTTGTTCTCCACTTCCTTTGTCTTCAAAGAGAAGCGCTCTGATGTCTCGGTAAGACGCATTAGTGGCCAAGACGTAGTCCACCGTTGGATTCGACAATTGTAATTCTAGTGCCAAGGACATGAAATTTCAAAGAATTGAATGCTTCTTGTTTGCTTTCATCCAGATTCCACTAATTAGTCTTTTGAGCGAAATGGTAGAGAGGTGCAAACAATTGAGAGTAGTCTTTTATGGATTGGCGGTACTAGTTGCACAAGCCCAACAATACTTGGACGTCCCAAAAAAAATCGCCGTCAACCAATAAGCAACGACCATCATGTTTTTTAGGTCCATGGCGATTTGTCCATTGCCGATCATGTGGCCCCAAAGATTGATTGAACGGCGACCAAAGCTCCACTTCAAGATTTTTTTTGTTGAATGATCTTTTAATAAAAGTTCAAGAATTTTTGGAGATGGCCCTTGTGCTCTTCCAGGGTGTGGCTGTACACCTACATGCCGTCGAGGTATGGGATGACAAATTCATCAAGATACGTGTGGAAAATCTTGTTCATCGTTGCCATATGTATTGCAGGAACATTTGTCTGTACAAACGCCATGACCGTGAACTCAAAGTACTTCTAACAAGTGCGATATACCATACAAATTCTAACGTTCACTGAATTCTTAGAACGGAATTCATTGGTACTAACATTCATTAAAAGAAGGGTCAACTTTAATTTATGCAAGGCCTCCCATTTCCTCTCGGAAAATAAGGTTGGAATTGAACTTTCACTCATGGTTCACATTGTTTGATGCCCATTTCCGCGTGTCCCACCTATGAAACTCTCCTCCGATCTCCTAGCTTCTCTCAAGGTTCGCGTTGGGAGCCTTGGGAGGAGATTGGAACCATTGAATCGCGGCTGCTTACGATGAGTCAATTGACGCAAAGTTTGCTTCATCGGGAGTGTCTAGAGTCCCTTTGAAGTTATGAATTTGTTGTAAACTCATGATTATGCAAAGGTTTTTTTCTGGAATATAATAGGCATTATGCTTGTGCCCAACTAGATTTTTTGAGGTGTCCTTCAAAGATGAAGAATTTGTCAATGGTGAATTCCCTTCGTCACGGTGAGAATTGTGGCTTTGAAGTCGTTCGCCATTGGATTCCTACATTTGAACGTTGTGATCAATGCAGAGGATATAATCGGCTACTAAGATCAATCATGTTGAGTTCTCCTAGATGCCAAAATAGGATATTGCACATTGGATGTCTCGTTTGAGGCCGTTGTTGTAATGAACAAAAAGGTTGTTAAGAGCGAGGTCATTACCGCTCATGATTATGTGGAAACACAAGGTCTACTCTGCTACATTGGACATGTGACTTAGGTGTTGGAGCCTGTACCAAAAGTGAGGCCTCTCATTTTACTTTCCAAGGTGGACGAGTGGTGCACGTGAAGTCGCTCAATGTTTTTGGTGGCGTGAGAGGTTTGTACTATGCCAAATACATCTACTTGAGATGTAGTATGCGTGCAAATAGGGATATGAGAGCAGTCATGTGAGTCGTTGCTCAAGTCTGTCAGTCTCCTTTTGGCGTTAGATGGTCTTTAGGTCGGACCACCAACTTAAAGTTGTGCCACGCAAAAGGAAAATCCCAAGGTCAATTTTCTCTTTGTCTTTCTTTACCCCAGTAGGTGTAAAGTACACCTTCAAACTCAAAAGCTACAACCTAGTCATCAGTTCCTAGGTATCCGCGAGATCAAGCACTTCCAGGAGTGCCGACCGAATCTAAACTGGAGATTTATCTCTAGCCATCAGTCCTCGGTACTTACATAGATAAATCCAATTCTGAATTGGAGATTTATCTCTGTGAGTACTGCTTAAGGCGTATGGGAAATTCGAAGCTCCTACATTGTTGTGTATTAATGTGGAGTAGTTTGACATTGGGAGGATATTGGAACCATTGGATTGATGCACTTTTGATGAGTAATTTGACACATAGCTCGCCTCATAGGGGATGTAAGGAGTCTCATCGCAGTTGTGAAGTTGTAAACTCATAATTAAGCGAAGGTGTTTCCTGGGAGCATAGTAGGCATAAAAACTCTGCCAAATAGATATTTTGAGTTTTTACTCTCATATGGTCTTAGGCCACATATGGGCGAAGTGAAATAATTGTTTGAAGCAAAAGTCAAAGTGAGTACGGTACATGAGTATCATGAATGATAGAACAGTGGGTAATCTGTATTTGGGCGGAGTGACTATGTACCCCTAGTTTCGCACAATAAGCCCCATCCGCCCTTCGTCGGAACAATAAGCCCCATCCGCCCCTCTGCGAAAACGATAAGTCCCATCCGCCCCTCCGTCGGAACGATAAGCTTCATCCGCCCCTCCGCCAGAACGATAAGCCTCATTCGCCCCTCCGCCAGAACAATAAGCCTGACTTGCCCCTTCTGCAAGGACGCAAAAATCATGGCGTAGAAAACAAACGACGTGCCCCTCTCGATTGTCGAATGATAGCATGTTGACATCGCATGGATACGGCGTCGACATGCTGACGTCACATTTTCCTATCCAATTATGACAAACTCCTTGAAAGAATGGTTTGTGAATTTTTTGTAAGTGGTTTGCGAGGATTTTTCATGGGGGATCCGAGAATCCCCATTGTTCAAAGGGAACCTGCTGGGTCGCGCTACCGCGGGGCTTAGAAGGTGCCCGCGCAAAAAAAAAACCCCTCAAACCCTGCATGTAAAAAGGGGGTTTGTTTGTCTATTGTTTGTGACTCAAATGAGGGTATAAAGTTGAAGAAAGTGTAAAAAAAAAGGGATTTTTTAATCCCGTCGGGGATTCCCGTGGACGCCCGTCACCCGGAATCCTCGTCACAGTCCACCCCCCCCCCTCCCCCCCCACTCCCCAACGCTTCTCAGCAGTCCACCGGCCGCCCGTTCCACCGCGGCCCTCAATCGCGAGGGCCTCGATCGACGGGCGGGTGGGTGGGCTAGTGGGTTGCAGAAGGGGGGGGGGGGGGTTGGGGTCGAAGAAGTGCCAACCGACGGATGTCGACCGGCAATTCCCTCCCCCCCCCCCCCACACCCTTCGATGCTATTGCGACGGTCGCAATGGACGGCATACCCGATTTCAGCATGCTTAGCGACATGCGTCGATGTTTGAGCATGATGAAAACGGGGGGGCGGATTAGGCTTTTTTTGTTGGACAGGGGCGGATTAGGCTTATTGTTTTGGCGGAGGGGCGAATGAGGTTTATCGTTCTGGAAGAGGGGCGGATGAGGCTTATCGTTCTGGCAGAGGGGCGGATGGGGCTTATCGTTCCGACAGAGGGGCGGATGGGGTTTGTTGTTCCGACGGAGGGTTATATGAGGGTCAAGGGTGACAAAACAGGGGGTAATCTGCATTTTCACCGTCTGTATTTTCGCCGATTTTACTCTGTCGACAGTCTCATGTCTCGAGCTTGAAAAGGCAGGTGACGCTCGGACCGCTCGTTGTCGACGTGGTATGGGGCGGCGCGCTCTTTTCTCCACTCGAGCTTTTCCTTTGTAATCCCCTCTCACTGCAGCTCGCTATGACCACTGCGCTCTGACCTTTCAACCTTAGTCGAAATCTCCATCGTCAACTTCCACTGCCTACCAGTGCTACGACAGTGCACGCGACTGCCCGG
The DNA here is from genome assembly GCA_023375785.1 of Penium margaritaceum. Classification (NCBI taxonomy): domain Eukaryota; kingdom Viridiplantae; phylum Streptophyta; class Zygnematophyceae; order Desmidiales; family Peniaceae; genus Penium; species Penium margaritaceum. The sequence goes on from SZWC01024062.1 coordinate 30,602, forward strand.
ACTCTACTGCACAGGGCAAGTTCCGGGGCTCCCATACACGTTAGTCCATTTCGCGCAAGTTGCTGCCAGACACGCTGATCCTGAGGGGTCGCAATGGGGCCGCTTGCAGCGGTGGCCGGAGGGATGGCGCCAGGTGCCAGCATTGCCGCTGCCGCTGCGGGTGCTGCTTCTGGCGCCGAGTTTTCTTCTGCACCTTCCACGTCTGCCACAGCAGCCTTTACCGCGACCCGTTCGCCACAATCTTGGGTTGCCGCGGACATTGGTTCCGGTGCAGCAGCAGGAGCAGGAACAGCAGCAGCAAGCAGGCGTCGAACCCATGCCAGCAGCAACAACAGAATTAGTGGAGGCAGCAGCGGTTGCAGCACCACTGGTTGCGCTGGGCGCGTACCCGGGCGGGCTCAGCGATGCAACGTCAACCAATGGCGGAAGAGCACGGACGGCACGTCCGCAACACTAGACTGTACGGCGTTGTGCGCGCTGCCTTCCATCGGATGCAGGGAGGGCCGCGCATCCGCTACGAGTGGTGGTTTCGCTGCAAGGCCTGCCGCAGGAGCCACCACTGCTGCAGGCGCAGCCCGTGTTGCCGGTGGTGGTGCTGCTGCTTCTGCTGCTGGCGG
>SZWC01024063.1:7608-22378 GCA_023375785.1 Penium margaritaceum
AGGGGAGGGGAGGGAGGCAGAGGGATTGGCAGGTAAGGGGAATACAATACCTGGCACGCTTGGAGCCCTGCAGCCACGATCTCCAGCTGACTGGCAGCACGGTAGCCGCCGCGACGGTCCTCATGCTCCTCCGTCGTCACCCGCAGCAACGACGCGAGACGCGGCCCGTCCTTGCTGTTGATGGCGTCGCACACCGCCGCAGCGTGCGCCTGCAGCCCCCGCACCGCAGCGCCTGGGTGCGCCATGGCGCGGGGTGTGGTGGAGAGGAGCACCCCGCACTTTCTCGCTGCTCTGCTCTGCTGCTCTGCGCTGCTGCTCTTCTCTGCTGCTGTACGCTGTGCACTGTTCGCTTTCTTGCTGCTCCACACTAGCCTACCCTAAACTTGCGCCTGCAGCCCCTATGTCCGCAAGTGCGAGCGCCGGGGCACTGCGCACTGCGCGCATGGCTTGGGAAACGGAAACCCCCCGGGGAGTTGGCTTCGGCTTGGCAAAGCACAAGGGGTGGAAAGGAGGGATGTGGGATGGCAAATTTTTCTCCAAGTAGGAGAGGTGCGACTCTCAACCCTCACCGCGAGCGGATAAGGGGCACGTGGAGCCGCACGAAAAGCAGCGATGTCGGTGAATAGAAGGCTGAGGGTCTGGAGGGAACGTGGCAGTCTGTGTCCGCCGCACTCGAGCACGCATGTAGAGGAAGGAACTGGGTCTGGACACGTTGATGCCGCCGCTTCTACACCGCCCGTCAGGCCTTTCCTGAAACATTTTCCGAAAACAAAACGCACCTCAGAACTAGAAAGAAGGACAATTTGTGTACATATTGAAGTTTTGGGGATCCCATACACTCACGGCCATGTTTTCATTTTATTTCATGCATCACCTACTCTCTACCACCTTTAAATGACTAGCCTACTTCTCTGTGTGAATACGAAATTGTACTATTATTTTTCGTTCCACCTTTGTCAAATAGCCAAACAAATTCCATAATGATACAATCATAAACATGCTATGTATTGTCTGTAAAAAATGATTAGCACTATGAAATTAGAATTATGTCCTATTTACATAAGCAGAGTGATGGGTTTCCCTCACACCCCAATTTATTTCCTAATCTATCTATGAATTTATAAAATATAATGTATACTTTTCATTCCAAAAAGGTAATCAAATCAAACAATAGATGTTTACCATGGCTATAATTTAGAAAGAACAATTTCTTAGCCATATGAGAAAGGTAACAAGTATAAATCATGATAATGCTTGTACTGTAACAAAGGGAAAGACATTATGAAATCCTAACACGATTTCAAACATGATTGTGGACTCAAGGGATGTAGAAAAACTTGGATCTACGTGCAACTTACACCAAACCAAGTAGGATGGAATCATATAAGCCAATTTTGATTGCTATCCCAAGTAGTTTTCCAATTATTTTCAAAGTCCATAAGTTTAAGCAGTCTGTTGCAAACTCAACCATGATGAAGGCACTCTTTGCCATAGGGTTTTTTATTATTAAAAAACCATTCCCGATAGAATGCAAGATGGATCATATAGAATCTGTACATGATTCTCTTGACTTCCAAAGTTTGATAGTAGCATGGTTGTTCACATTTGATATTTTCATGGAAAATTTAATTTATTTATTGTAGAAAAATAAAAAATACGAACTTCACACCTCACATTCTTGTAACATGGTTCTTAATAACAAATCTCAATTAACTTTTAGAACGTCACTTAAAATAAAACCACTAATGAAGATAATTAAAGAAAGAAAACAAAAAAGAAATCTACAGGCTTGAATCATTATAAAAGATTTAATTGCGACCATAAACAAAGCGCCACGCATTCTTTGTAGGCACCACTAACAGTAGATCTTACTTCAATGCCTTTTGACGGAAGCTACACATAATATGGCTTCTTGAAAAATCATTTCCTTCATGAAAAAATGAATTAATTAGAGAAATAAATGGTTGAAACCAAATTTATTATAATCTAACACAAACTTCAAATTTGATAATGAAACCATGTTACGGTTGAATATATATTATCTATACATGAATGTAATGTGTTTTTACGTTAAAACTTTTAAAATCATATTATTTTACTATGAAAACTCAGAAAAACAGATTAAATAAAAACGACAAACACAACCTCTTATAAATTATTTATTAAACGTACATTAAATTTTCATCAAGGATCATATTCATCTCAATTTTGTTCACCCTCTGTGTTGGGAACAAACTAAAAGGATAAAAGAACCTTCTGACAGTGTATCACTTTTATAAGAAGTATTCCTTTGATTCATGCTCAACCCTTTGCCTTTTTAACCATCATCCAAATTCTTTGAATACAATGAATTGTTTTGAAAAAAGCTTCCTACTAGTAACTTATCACGTATACATTATATTTTGTGGCTTTTTATTCTTGCTTTCATAAAACATTGGCCTACACATACTTGGGAGAAGAAGTTTTTGTTACCCTTGCATGTTATGAAATGTACTATGTTTCATTTTTACATGCCTGTCAACATTAAAAATTCATTATTGTCTTTACTATGAAAAGCATTTCTTATTCAACACGTCATTGTTTATTTTATGTTTTTGTTTGTTATGTGTGTGTGGTGTGTGTGTGTATGTGTGTGTGTGTGTATGCATGTGTGTGCGTGTGTGTGTGGATGTGTGTGTGTGTGTGTGTGTGTTTGTGTGTGTGTGTGTGTGTGTGTCTCTGTGTATGAATGTGCTTGCATGTGTGTGTGGATGTTTGTGTGTGTGTGTGTGTGTCTATGTGTGTGTTTGTGTGTGTGCACGTGTGTGTCGTGCAAGTGTGTGTTTCTATATGTGGGTGTGTGTGTGTGTGTGTGTGTGGATGTGTGTGTGTGTGTGTGTGTTTGTGGGTGCGAGTGTGCTTGCATGTGTGCGTGTTTGTGTGCTTGCATGTGTGCGTGTTTGTGTGCATGCATGTGTGTTTGCTTGACAGCGTGCATTTGTGTGTGTGTGTGTGTGTGTGTGTGTGTGCATGTGTATGTCCGTGCATGCGTGCACATTTGGTTGTGTGTGAATATGTGTGTGTGGGTGCGTGTGTGTGTGCGTGCTCATGCTGCTGCTTTTGCTGGTGCTACTGCTTCTGCTACTGTTACTGCTTCTGTGCTGTGCAAAACGCCAATGAAAGTGTAGTGCAAGACACCTGTTGATGCCACCTTGCTGCGCTGTCCTGTGGAGCTGCTTGAAAAAAGGAGAGTGTTGGCGGCGCAAAGAGGAATGCAAGTGTTGCTATGTACTCTGCTCACAAAGCACACATGCTTGCTTTCTTGCAAGCCTGAGAGAGACGTGAGAGTGCAAAATGTAGAGTTGTAGTAGTGGGATGTGTAGACGACTTGAAATGACATCACGCGCTGTCACTCAAAGCATCATTTTATGCCGTGTGTTGTGATGCACTGCAAAACGCATGCTATGTCATGTCATGCCATGTGACGTCATGTCATGTCATGTCATGTCACGTCATGCCATGTCATGTCATGTCATGTCATGTCATGTCATGTGACGTCATGTCATGTCATGTCATGTCATGTCATGTCATGTCATGTCATGTCATGTCATGTCATGTCATATCATTTCATGTGATGTCATGACATGTCATGCAATCTGATGTCAAGTCATGCCACTCACTCACTCACTCACTTTGCCGCCTGCAACAGGGCAGCAAACGCCTCCACATGCCTGCCCAAATGCGTGGCACGTTGCGCCTGCATCGTGAGAAGCACCATGCCTCCCAACTTCTCCGGCACCCTCGCCACCAACTGCTCTAGGTCTTGTGAGCCAAACGGAACGCAATTCAAAAGAACGCATTTCCGGCGGGGAGGGGGGGCCACCTCACTTCTAAATGCGTTGGGTCCTATCTCTGTCTCTCTCTCTCTGTCCGATGTGCGACATCAGCAGCACAGCACCATGCCTCCCTCCTGCTCGGCTAGTCTTCTCATTTTGTTTTCTCTCGTGCACTGCCTGTTAGGAGCTCCAGATCCTGCTAACCATGCAATGCTATGCAGTGTAATATGATGCAACGCGATATTGTGCGGTACAAAATGGTGCGATACTAATGCAATACGCTGCCATGTAATTCGTGCAATGCGATACGATGCGATGCAATGCAATGCCATGCAAACCGGTACGAGGGGATGAGGTGCAGTGTGTCATGCAATCAAACGTGATGCAGTGCAATGGGATGCCACGCAATGCAGGGCAGAGTAATGGGATGCCGCGCAATGCAAGGCAGAGCAATGGGATGCTACGCAATGCAAGGCAGTGCAATGGGATGCTCCGTAATACAAGACAGTTTCATGGGATGCGATGTGATGCAGCCACAAGGACAACGTTGGCAAAATTACACCTTTCCAAAACAACATACAAACATTTTACCAAGTCATGCGATGCAATGAGATGAGCCTTTTTCCAATGTCACAGACGAGACAAAGTGTGACAACATGAGCCTTTGTCCGACAGACTAACCCATGTCGAGAATTGCGAAACTCATCTTGTTTTGACTTACCGTAATGGACCTTATTTTCACGTAAACCAATTTTTTTTCGCCCATGTGTTCTCCAAATAGTTCTGAAGTGGATATAGTCAGTACTCCTCAAATTCTGGGTTGTTTCATAAAATGCTCATCCAGCGTTCTTCCCATTTTGATTCTGAAATCATTCGGGGTTACTAGACACATTACACAACCCATTGCACATGGTTTAGGGCTCACATCGAGCCTTGAACCTCATTTTGCGGTCAACCGTCAGATTGTGACATGCAATTTGACGGCTACCAAGGTCGTGAGATCAAACGCTCGAACTTGGGGGAGCGAAGTTTGAGCGTTCGAGAGAAAGGGGGACCGCCAGGACTTGCACAGGGGGTGAATGTCGTTATCCGAGTTCTAATCCTTGACAAGACAAGGTTGGGCGACCACCCCAGAAATTTGAGAAGACCATTTTTAGGGAGAAAGGGGAAATCATTTCATTCCATTTTAAAAAATGAACGGAAGTGAAGGACAGTGTGGTATAGCACGACACCCCGGGACATAAAGGTGCCAAACGCGACGTGTGACAAATGAGGAGGTGAGGCAGGAGGGGGGCGCATTCCACCTTCCATGCCTGAAGGGCTCCTGCAAAGACTTCAACCTTGGAATTCTTCGGGTGATGGGAAGTTTTGAAAAGACTGATAGATGCATGAGGGAGAGGACCATCACGCCTGCAGCCATCTGCCAGTAGAACTTCCACCTGATAGCCACAGCCAACGTTAGAATCATTATCGTTGTTCAACCCTAAAAGTAAAGCAAGCACGCGTAGGAGGGGGGTGAGGTAGAGGGATTGGCAGGTGAAGGGAATACAATACCAGGCACGCTTGGAGCCCTGCAGCGACAATCTCCAACTGGCTGGCAGCACGGTAGCCATCGCGACGACGGTCCTCATGCTCATGCTCCGTCATCACCTGCTGCTACGACGCGCGACGCGGCCCGTCCTTGCTGTTGATGGTGTCGCACACCACCGCCGCGTGCGGCTGCAGCCCCGTAGTGCAGCGCCTGGGTGCGCCATGGCGGGGTGGTGGTGGAGAGGACAACCCCGGACTTTCTCTCGCTGCTCTGCTCTGCTGCTGTACGCTTTTTCTCTGCACTGTTCCCTTTCTTGATGTTGTTACAAACTGGGCTACCCTAAACGTGCGCTTGTAGCCCCCACACTACAGCGCCTAGGTGCGTCATGGCAGGGTGGAGAGGAGCACTGTTTCACTTTCCTACTGCTCTACTTTGCTGCTTTGCTCTACTACTATGCTTTGCTGCTATACTGTGCTGCTCTACTTTGCTGCTACACTCTGCTACTCCGCACTGTTCCCTGTTCTTGTTGCTCCATACGGGCCTACCCTAAACTTGTGCCTCGAGGCCCTGGGTGGGCAAGTGCGTGCGCCGACGCACTGCGCACTGTGCCCTTGGCTTGGGAAACGGAGGTTTCTGAGGAGTTGGCTTTGGCTTGTGCAAAGCAGCAGAGGGGAGGTAAGGAGGGAGGTAGGTTGGATGGCAAATGCTTCTCCCAGTGGGAGAGGTGCGACTCTCCCACCCTCAACCTCACCCTCACCCTCACTTTCACCCTCACTTTCACCCTCACCCTCACCCTCACCCTCACCCTCACCCTCACCGTAAGAGGATGAGGGTCGTTACAAGATGAGGGCCACGAGAGGATGAGGGCCGTCAGAGGATGAGGGGTCTGTGGTGCCGCACTAAAAGCACCGATGTCAGTGGAAGGAAGGTTGAGGGTCAGAGGGAACGTGGCCGTCTACATTCGTCAGCACTCTAGCACGCACATAGAGGAAGGAAGGACGACGGAGCTGCATCTGGACAAGTTCATGCAGTTGCTTCCAACTCCCGGCAAGTCGTGGAGTTGGGTCTGGGCCGGTGTTTCAACATTTTCCGGGGAACAAAACACAACAGAACAATAAATGATTGGGAGTTTTCTGTACGGTGAAAATGTCGAGTCCCCCCTCGTCTGTCACCCATGACGCTCATATACCCCTCCATTGGAGCAATAAGCCTTATATACCCCTTCGTTGAACGACTACGACCCTGTCCGCCAATAATAAGCCCTATCCGCCCCCCATTTTCACCATGCTTAAACAGTGATTCATGTCGCTGCTTAAGCATGGGAAAATTGGTCATGCCGTGCAAGAATGCGGCCCTCCATCGCGGACGTCGCGATGGAGGGCCGCGATAGCATCGGGGGGAGGAGGGGAGAGGGGGAGATTGCCAGCCGAAATCCGTCAATCGGCACTTCGTCAACCACCGCACCCCTCCCCAACCCCGTCCCCCCCCCCCGCCTCTCGTAGCCCACATGTCCACCCACCCGCCCGTCGATCGAGGCCCTCGCGATTGAGGGCCACAATGGAACGGGCGGCCGGTGGGCTGCCGAGAGGCGAGGGGGAGTGGGGGGAGACTTCACTGAGGATTCCGACCAACGAGCGTCTGCAAGAATCCTAGCTCCATCAGTGAAGAGTCAAAAATCCATTTTCTGTTTTATTTTACATTTTGTCCAACTTTGTACCCTCATTTGACATACAAACTATGGACAAACCCACTCCCTGATTACACCCGGGGTTTTAGAGATTATTTTTGCGCAGGCACTTGCTGGGCCCCGCGGTAGCGGGGCCCAGCAGGTTCCCTTTTAACGCATGGGGAGTCTCGGACCCCCCATGCAAAATCCCTGCAAACCATTTACGAAAAATGACAGACCCTTCTGTTAAGGAGTTTGTGATGATCAGGTCAAAAAGGTGACATCAGCATGTCGACAGCGCATCCATGCGAAGTCGACATGCATCTTTAGACAAACGAGAGGGGCATATTGTTCATTTTTTCACAGTCGTGTCCATGTCGAAAGGGTGGATGAGGCTTATTGTTCTGACACAAGGGCGAATGGGGCTTATTGTTCAGACGGAGGGGCAGATGGGGCTTATCGCTCCAACGGAGGGGCAGATGGGGATTATTGTGTGAAAATTGGGGTATATAGTCACTCCGCCCTTTTCCGTACACCGAACGTTTTCAACGGAGTAACCATATGTCCAAACAATTCTTGATAAGACTTAATCACCCTTCTACCAAACTCGCGAGGGGATTGGGGCCACCCTACCCAGCGATCGAATTATATTACCACCCAGCCCAATGACTGAAAAAATGAGAATGCCCTTCCCAATCACTTCACCATGCTCGATCAGCGGCATGCTTCGCTGATTGAACGAAGCGAGGTGGGGCTTCTCCCAAGCCCCTTATGATTCTCATTAATACACATGAATCGCAGTCTGGCAATGTCTTCTTGTTTTTCACTCTTTCTCGACACGCAATCCACCTGTATTCATTTAATTTTTTCTATGTTTTGTGCAGCATCTGCCCGCGCAAAACATATAAACATAAAACCCTAAAGCGAACAATGGGGTTTTTGTGTTAGGAAAAATATTCAAGAGGTCATTGCTCGATAGCGATCAAGTAAAAACGCCCGTTTTCTAGATCAAGCACGAATTCTTGTTCTGTTTTTTTCTACCAGAACAACTTCCATGTAGTACATGCAAACGTAGTCAAACCCTACCCCAAATCACATTCTGGGTTTTAGGGTTTAAGTTTTACACGGGCTCCTCTTAGGCCCTATTATAGCTGGGCTTAGCAAGTTCCCTTTCAACGTATGGGGAGTCTCGGACCCCCATGTGGACCACGAGCAACCCCCCCTCAAACATTAAAAAACCCCTTGAAGAAGGTGTTTATGAATGTTCAACAAAATGTTGACGTTAGCATAACGATGCTACATCGCATGCAGCATTGACATGCTTTATTTTCCTCCTATTCATGGGTAGGGAAGTCTTATTTTCAGAAAGTAGGATAGAGGAGTCCTATTCTTTTGAAAGCGGGGTAAGGTAGTTTTATTCTTTTGATCGCAAGGTAGAGCATACACCTAATCACATTTTATGGGTAATCGCTACATGTAGCCTTCTCGATAACGATAGCTATCTTCAGTTGGAAATTTGTCGCTCAATTCACGGTTCATCGGAAAATTTCTTCGAAATTTGGCCAAGTCTGGGAAAGCCATTCCAACAACATTTTGCATCTTGAAAATTCCGAGTTCAAGTCTTCAGACAAGGTAATACCCTCCTAGGTAACCTAGACCCCTAGAATCGTTCCGAATGCTACTTTTACCTCCCCAAGTTCATCTTTGATACATCAATCAAGAGTTACAACAGAAAGCAATCTTCAAGTATACCTCGTCACTCGGAGGTACATACCTTCATCAGCAAAAGGGTACTAACCTATTTGCTTACATCATCAGTCTCAAGTCCATCGATTGCTTAAGAAGCCCACTTCTATTATCTTATTAACAACTACTTGATCTACATCTAGCCGGGATCCAGCGCTTGGAGTTGTTCCACATTCAAAGTTCAGCTTCTACTTTAGGAGTTAGGTTGTATGGCTACTCTACTTCATAAAAGAGGTCCATTCTATGCCAAAAAAGTGAATGCAAAGATGAAAGCCAGAGTTAAGGCTAGAGATTTTCTCATGGCAAAGGACAGAAGTTGGTAAAGGGTACCGTCTACTGAATTTTGTTATAGTCACTATCCAACTTTGACTGTGTATTACGAACAACGTGCTTTTGCATAGAGAATCAAATATAAATTATCCACATTGAATGAAATCTTCTGTTGCGTAGTAGACAGCCAATGAGTTGGAAGCATGTTTGTCTACATGAAACCTACTAGACTAGCATACCCCTGCTTGTCTAAAATCTATTATAGTTTTAAGCCCATGCCCCAATTCAATTCCAACAAATTGATGCTTCCCAAATGAAACAAATCATATGCAAATTTGTAGCGTTTTTGCTCTTTATTAATGCCATATCCAATGAGCATGCAAAGATCATGCTATATCCAAATAAGCATGATATGTCGATGACACATGCCATCTAGCGACAACATTTTAACATTATCACACATCAAGGAATAATAAAGAACACCACTATAGAGGAATTTATAACTTTTCTCCCAAATGTTTTCAAGGACGTTGTGTGGCAAATCAGAGACAACTCATGCGTTGAAGGGGAACCTACTGGGCCCTGCTGCCACGGGGCCCAACAAGAGCATGAGCAAAAAAAAACTCATAAACCCAGAGTGTAAGTGTGGTAGGGTTTGAAGGAGGTTTGCATCTATGAAAATGATTTTCTCATGCCTACATCCATCTCCGATATGCCATCTACCATCTTTCATCTATCATTTGCCATCTAACATCTACAATTTGTCACAAAGAATTAGCCAAATGGAGTTCTTCATCTATCTTCTACCGTTTGGCATCTTCCATCTGCCAACTTTCATCTATCATCTATCATTAGTCCTCTATCATCTGTCATGTGTCATCTACCATCTAGCATCTGCCATCTATCGACAATCATGTGTCATCCATCATTTGTCTTCTATCATCTAACATCTGTTTTCCATCATTTTTCTTTCGGTCATCTATCATCTGAAATCTGTCAGCTGTCATTTTTTGTTTTTCATTTGTCATTTACTATCTTTCAACTGTAATCTACCATTTGTCATGTATCATCTCTAATCAGTCATTTGTCTTTTTTCATCTGTCATCTATCATATGTCATGCATCGTCTATCATATGTCATATGTCATCTATCGTCTATAATTTTTAATTTACCATCAGCCGTGTATCATCTGTCATCTTTCATGTGTCATATATTTTCTGGCATCTGCCATCTGGCATATTGTATGTCATCCTTCATTTTCCATCTGCCATTTTTCAATGTTCATCTACCATTTGTCAAACGGTTGGAACTCCCACCATATGAAAGCCACGGCTAGCACAACAATAATCATCGTTGATCAAGAGTAAAAATAAAGCATTTGTATGATGGAAGGAGGTGTGGGAGGTAGAGGGACGGGCAAGTAAGGGGAATGCAATACGTGGCATGCTTGGAGCACTACTACGATGATTTTGAACTGACTAGTATCACGTTGACCGTTATGTTCCTCATTGTTAATCCAACCCAATAATAAATCACATGCATTTTTAAAGGAGAGGGGGTGGGAAAGGTAATACAACACTCGGCACTCTTGGAGCCTTGTAGCGCCAATCTCGAACAGATTGGCAGCACGGCAGCCAGAAAGGTCCTCATCCTCCTCTATCATCACCCACAATAGCAACGTAAGGTGCGACCCATCCTTGCGGTTGAATTCGTTACACACCGCCGCCGTGTGCACCTTTTTCCCCTTACATTTGCAACGCTTGGGTGAACCATGCAAGGTGGAGATGAGCATTATTTCCACTTTCTTGTCGCTCTGCTCTCGTTCTCTGCTTTGCTACTATACACTGTTCACCTTCTTGCTACTCTACTAAGCTGCTCTACTCCACTTCTATGCACTGTTCCTCTACATTGTTCCCTTTCCTAATGATCAACACATTTCTATGTATGAGTGCTCTTTACACTTACTCTTTTGCATGCCTTGAAATTGCCAATAACAGAAATTTAAACTCGTAATGAAGCTAAATAAGAAACTGAACAAATTTGGCCTACCCCATACTTGTGCTTGCAGCCCCTTAGTGCGCAAGTGTGTGCGTCAGGCATTGCGCATTACGCGCTTGACATAGGAAACGGAAGTTTCTAGGAAACATGGATGGGGCCTGACAAAGCAATATGGGAGGCAAGGAGGTAGGTGGGATGGATTTTTTTCTCCAATTGGGAGAGGTACAACTCTCACCCTCATTATGAGAGGATGAGGGGAATTTGCACTTAAAACACCAATGTTAGTGCAAGAAAGAAAGAGGGTCTGGAGGTAATATGGTCGTCTGCGCAATTCAACGCGCACTTAGCGGAAGGAAAAACAAAAATTTGATTCCAAACAAACTGATGTAGCCATTTCCACCACCCGTCAAGTGAGGCCATTTGTTCTAACATTTTCTAAGAACAACACGTAGCTCACTACTATAAAAAGCCAACCAAATTTTGAGATCCATTCTAATTCAGGCCATTTGTAAAATTAAGGATGTGTATCATGTACTTTGTACATTATCTAAGTGACTGGCCTACTTTGTTTTGGATGTGAATATTTTCATCCATTATCCATGAAAAATCCTTCTACCAAAAAAATCCTTATTATAAAATTCATATCCATGTTACAAATATTCTATCATCTTGGATCACATTTTGACATGACAAGTACATAGCAAAATATCAAAACATTATGTTTACGTGAGTAGAGGGTTCGGTTTCCATAAATCTCAAAGTTTTATTAATAAATAAATATCTAATAAAATTCATAACATATGTTCCATTTCACAAAGGTAACAAAATCTACTTCAACATGTTCAGCATGGCTGACTCGAATAATTTTTTCTTGGCCATATGTGAAAGGTGGAATTATAAATAAATAAAATAAAAAGGGCTACATATTATATGAATTTAAAAAACTTGGCTTTAACATTTAAAAAATGGAATTGAATACGCCATTTTTTCATTTCTATCACAGGCAAGTTTTAATTTAGCTTCTAAATTGATAGTCTTCAATAGTCTGTTAAAATATTACTCATGACAAACACACTCTTTACAACATGGTTTTTCGTTGGTCAAAACAATTTCGAGATCAACGTGAACAAAAAAGGGATGGATCATATCTAAGATGTTCATGATCCCTTCATCATTTTCATTAAATAATGGTAGAATTAAATTCCAATTTTTGACATAAGCATGTTCATGTGTGTGTTTGTGTGTGTGTGTGTGTGTGTGAGAGAGAGAGATAGAGAGAGAGAGAGAGAGAGAGAGAGAGAGAGAGAGAGAAATAGAGAGAGAGGAGGAGGAGGATTGAGAGGGGTACAAATATAGAGAGTATATGTGAGTGTGTATGCATCTATAATTATGTTGTATGTGTGTGTATGTGTGTGTGTGTGTGTGAGAGAGAGAGAGAGAGAGATGGCGAGAGAGAGAGAGAGAGAGAGTGTGTGTGTGTGTTTTGCTTTCTTCTTTATGTTTAGAAAACACTATCTTGATGCATTCCCTCTCTTAATTTTCAAAACATACAAATGTTTTTCAATATTATTTTAAAATAATTGTATGTTGATGGGGCTATACGAGAGATTTGATGAGTGAATTTCCTTAGATTGTCTGTATAAAGAACACTATCTCATCATATGTTTTCAGAAATGAATCTTCTTCTTATTCAACCATGTTCGAGTGAAGTAGGACTTTTTGGTCTTCACGAAAAATTCATTGGTGTCTTCTGATGGATGATTTCAAAAAAATTAACTGTACTATTTTTTATACTTATATTTGTGTAGATGTTGAATTCTTATGCCTTAGAGCATCCATGTTTACTTTTCTTTGATATGAAAAGAAATTCACTAATTTCTCCTTCCTTGCATTGAAATAGTTTATCTGTTTTAATGATTTTGGAGGGATTATTTAAAAAATTGTATCGAGCGAAACTTAACGTGTCATTCTTTGATCTTTTCTCTGTGATCGTGTATGAGTTAGAGAAAACTCAGTTTTCTAGGTAACGGCTTGTTGTTTGGGCAGTTCGACCTCAGGGCCGCGTTAGTTGAAGCGGCTCCATGAGGCAGCCCTTTTCTCTCCATCGTCAAGGAATGGGCCTCGGCCGCCAATCTCACCAGCCGTGGGGCCCTAGCGTTCGATCTCAGTGACGACAGGGCCCTTCGAACGGATCCTGCTTTTGAGAATCTCGATCCGGCGAAGTCCAGTGCTGTCGCAAGCCCTTGACCGTCCAGAGCGAAAGCCGAGTCATCAGCAAAAAAAGTTCTGTGTTCAAATTTTATATTCAAAAGTCCTTTCTCACGCTCGTTTGCCTTGTTAAAACACATTATCCAGTTGGTGCTCGACGACTACATGATTTCCATGCCGAACTACAGACCCATGCAGCGGGCTGATTTCTTGTCACGACGAGGAGTCATCAGCAGGTACAACAGCCGGCAGAGTTTCTTCGCGAGGGTTTCCATCGGGTCCTCGCGTTGGGACATCTGATAAACCCCTAGGTCAATTTATCCTTGTTGTTTTCTCCGACGAAGAGAGGTCTTGGGATTGTTTTTTGGGAGTTGTGGGGAATTTTCTGTTTTCCGAGAGCGCCTCTTCCGAAGACCGCTCAGTCATGTGTTTCAGTTCGTCTTGACTGGGTTTCATCTAGCAGCAGTTTCACCCGAGACAGAGCCACACCTCCACTCAGGAGCCACACCTCCGCCATGGCCGTCGTCGCTTCTGCTCTGGGAGACGTCGACGATGGTCGCTTCGACGACTGCGAGGAGGAAGAGGAGGAGGCCATCATGGCTGTCGCGCCTCCTCCTGCTGCTGCCACTGGCAGCACAGCGGGGTCGGCTTCTCCTGCCGAGACAGCAACCACTGCGGCCGCCACCACAGCACTTCCAGCAGCTGCTGCTTCCGCGGCAAATCCTGGTCCTGCTGCTGCCCCAGCCTCAGCCCCTGCTGCTGCGGTCGAAGCCGTACCTAGAGGAGCATCAGCAGCAGCTGCTGGAGCCTCGACCACCGCCGAGTCAGAAGCAACACCGGCGTGGGGATCGCCGGCAGCAGTAGCGACGGCAGCAGCTGCACCGGCAGCCGTCGCAGCAGCGCCTCGCCTTTCGTTTGCGCAGGCGCTGAGAAACGCGGCAGCAGCGGCCGATGCACAAGCAGACACGAATGCTGACGCAAATGCTGACGGTGCACAGAAACAAAACCCCAAACCCGTGGTTGAATCTACAGCAAAGCTAGAGCCGCCACGCGCTGCCTCGTCGCAACCACCGCCTGCTGACGTGCAATCCCCGCATCCTGCACCCGCATCCACGTCAGCAGCGCCACGTCAGCACCCCGATGTTGTCGTGGATGGCGGCGGTGGTGACGGTGGAAACCAGCTGTTGAAGACGGTGGTGGTCGATGCAAACGCAGTGATTGGCGTTGCACCGCTGCGCTCGTTCGGGGCGTCGGCGGCGGAGGACGTGGAGGTCGTGACGACGGCGGACGTGTTGGCGGAGGTGAAGGACAAACAGGCCCGACAGAATCTGGCCATGGTGCTTCGGATGGTGGACGTCAAAACCAAAGAGCCCTCGGAAGAGAGTGTGAAGGAGGGTAAGCGGCTCCTAAACCCTAACCCTAAACCTGACAATTTATTCTAAGGTGAACCCTACGGTCAATCCCACCCACTTCCGCCTGCTCCGACTCCTCCTCTCCCCTTCCCACCCCCTTGCCTCCCCCCACCACTCACTCCCC
>SZWC01024065.1:922-38511 GCA_023375785.1 Penium margaritaceum
ATGTGTAGCTAGCCAGCTAGGCAGTGGACAAGGTGCACACTATTTCAACAACAAACTTGGGAGCCGGGTAGCTCCGCTCACTGAATCCCTCCGGTCCTTCCAGCCCAACGTGTCCTGCGTCCACAGTGGCCATGCGGTACACTTGGCACACCTCCTCAGCTTCGCGCCTCTCGCCTGGGAATGGGCAGAGGTAGACCAGATTTCCTTCCCTGATTGGGCCATGGTTCAGGCGTCGGTTCGCGGCGTCACATCCGCGGCAGGCCGAGACAGAGGCCCGGAGTCGTGCCTCGGCCCTCACCGCATTTTTCTTCCAGCACCGCTCCCAAAACCACTCCTGAACTTCCCGGTCCCTGGTTGCTTCCCGCTCCTTCTCCAAACGATCATCTTGGTGCTCCTCCTGCTCTAGTGGCAACCGCAACGGTATATGCGGCATGCCCAGTGCCGCGCGCCAAGGCTGCCCGAAGAGGAGGGCGTGTGGGGAGAATGACTTGGCCCGGCTGGGTTTTGTATTGATGAAGTGTGCAGCCTTTTTCAGAGTTTCCCCCCAGTCCTTGTTTTCCGCGGTAGCCACCGCCCGTTCTAGGATATTGTGCAACCTCTCCACCTGCCCCTGGGATTGGGGCCGGTACCGCCCGGAATGTACGTGTTGCACGTCCCATTCTGCGAGCTCCTCGCAGATTTCCCCCGCGAACTCGGTGCCATTGTCACTGTGAACCACGCGGCATCCTTCAAACCGGTAGAAAATCTCTTCCCGAATGAAGCGGGCTGCTCAAGCGGGGGATTTGTCGGGGACGACAAGGACCCAGGTGTACTTTGTGAAGTGGTCCACTGCCGCGATCTAATACCGCTCTCCTTGCGCGCGGCGGGGACAGGGCCCATGGAAGTCGATGATGATGTGGTGCAGGGGTTCAGCGATGTGGGAGGGCAAAAAGAGGGGCATATCCCGCGGCGTCACTTTCCGACTCCTTTCACAGGGAGCGCAGTGCTGCACCACCTCCCGGACCAATGCCGCAAGGTTCGGCACGTGTAAGATCTGGGACAGGCGATCCTTGAGTGCCTACATGTTGGTGTGATGGTGGCGGTGGTATGCTTCGACTACCACCTTCTGGAGCGTGGGCGGGGGCACCCACATTGCCCTTGGCGAGGTACGCAAGAGCCTTCCGCTCTCCCATGCATACTGTTTACAAATGCGAGCAAGGTCATCGTTTTTCCGCCGTTCAAATGTCACCCCCAGCTTCACCTCTAATGACGCATACACCTTCCGTGCTTCCTCCTTCTGCTGCTCCTTGGTAGTGGCGCGGAGCAGGATGTGTGCCGTCTGCCAAATTCACCAATCCTGCGTTTCCATCGGTCCCTTCCGACCTGATTTCTCCGCGCCAGCTTCCTTTGGCTTCCTCTTCCTCTCGAGCACCTTTCTGTCACACCTCACGCCCGCCTGTTGTCCTGCTCTACTTTCATGGCCTGAAATCGATTGAGGTTTTCTTTGTCATATACGGGAGGCTCCTGATCCCAACTTTCTTGCGCGGGGAAGAAATGGAAGATTCCCACCGCGCGCAGTTTGCCCTCATCCCATCAGTCCCGCAGCCCCATTTCTGGGGGTCCTCCATGTTGCCTACCTCGCCCCTCGCAAACCTCAGTCGTCTCCGCCTCCGGTTGTTGTGGTAGCGGGGCCTTAGGTAGCCGCAGCAGGCCTGTTCCACTTATGATAGGCCGATCCTCCTCATCCCTCTGTGACTTGCTGAGCTCAGAGACTCTACTGCTCCTGCTTCCTTTTTGGCTGCAGCAGCCGCGCTACTGGCTCCGGGCCCTTTTTTACGGATAGCCGCGGTGCCGCCATCCCCAAGGAAGGGCCGAAGTTGGGTTGGGACCAAGTCAACCGGCATTGGCACGCTGCGGAACACCGTCATAAGCAGCTCCGTTGCCCGGGCGACATTGTGTTGGGCCTCCGCTAGTTGTGCAGGGTTGATGCTGGGAGGGGTGTCCTGTGCTTGACGGCGCGACTTGCTGCGTTTAGCGGGAGGCTCAACGGAGGCACTGTCTTCCACCGCCCGCTTGCCATCATCTCGTTGGCGGGATGTTGGCGTGGTTTTCGCGGATAGTGCCGGACCACCTGCGGCCTTCCTCTTCAGCGGAGTGGCTACGCGGCAGGGCAAGGCGACGTGACATGGGGCAGCCTGTTTGCCGGCGGCCACTGATGCTGCGGCCCTTTGAGCTGCCGTCTGGAACTTGGCTTGCCTGTTGCGCATGGCTGCAGATAATGCCAAGCGCGGCTTATTCTTCTGTTCTCTTTTGTTGACTGCTGCCTCTCCTAGATCAACTCGAGCAGCTACGTGAGCCCGCGTCCTTTCCTCCCCTGCCTGCTTCGTTGCTTCCGCGGCTCCTTCTATAGCTGTCTATTCCCTTGCCGCCGTAGTTTCCTTCATTGTTCCTGCTTTTGCTACAGTTGCTGCTCCTGATTTCTTGCAGCTGCGCCCGCCGCCGCTTCCGCTCTTGCCCTTTTGGCGGCTTCTCTGCGTCTCGTTGCCACCTCCTGCTCTGCCTCTGCCTCACCCTTCAGAGGCGCATGCTCGGTTGCCGCCATCTGCGTTTCTTCCTCAAGTTCTACCACCACACGGTCTGCGATTACCTCGGCCTCCTTTCGCTGTTCCTCCTTTTCCTGCTGCCACACAACCTGCAGCCTACTCCGTGTTTGGGAGAGCTCGGGAGACTCCTTTAGGTAGTTCTGGGCCTCCTCCACTTCCATGAGGATGTGGGTCTTCTCTTCCCAGCATACATCGACGGCCTCCCGTGCCTAGTGCCGTAGGGCGGCCTCCTTCAGTGGTTGGCCTACTACTTGCAGGGCCTTCCCCAGTTCCTTCGCCACCACGACCGCAATCCTTTGGCGGATTCCGCCTTCCCGGGTCAGGTGCCAACACTTTTTGATGGCCAGATATCAGCCGTTGTTCTGTCGCTCTGCTTCGGAGCAGAGCCGCCTACCGTTCTCCCCACTTAATGGCGATGGCTTGTAACAGGTAACCCCACCTCCATGCTTTTGTCCCAAACTTCCTGTGCGGTTCCTCCTCCGTTCCCGCAGGCATCTGGTAGGCATGGTAGATGGTGAGGGCCCGGGCTCGTTCCTGAAGCAGGTGCACATAGCGCCGCGTGGGGTCCTTATTCTGGTCGCGACGTACCTGCAGCCACCATTCGCGGGCGACGTTCACCGAGCAATCTGGTTGCTCCATGTCGCGGAATGTTGCCACGCCGGTCATGTTATGAGCTTGTTCCGGGTGAGAGTTGAGGACGTTGTGGAGCGCCGAAATGAGACGCTCCGCGCTTGCCGTTTCCAGTAGTTGGTCCTGCTGTCCCTCTTGCCCGAGGCCGAGGGCGGCTTTTGCCACGCCCTTCAGGACCACTTGCCAGTTCTTCTCAAAGAGAGAGCGTGCCACTTCTGCGCGGATTGCCTTTGGTAGTTCCACTGCAGGTGCGTGATGACACTGCAAACTATGTCCAGCAGGCGGGTGACCCTGGGTTGTTCGCCGCTATCACCCGAGCTTTCCTCTTCCAGGCTGGTGCATGCACCCTCCATGATTGTTCCGGCGCTAAGCAATGATTGCGGTGTTCCGCGTGCCGGGATTCCCCGTGAGGCCGGTGGGGAGGAAGAATGCGCGGTCGGCGCGGAAGGACCAAGTGGCGGAGGCGCGCCCGACAATGATGCTGCTGCTGGGGAAGCAGAAGGGCCGGATGCCGGGGTTGCGCCAGGCGATACCACTGGTGCAGCTACCGCTACTGGAGTTGCGGAGGGACCCGATGCCGGAAGTGCGCTCGGGGACGCCACTGATGTAGTTGCTGCTGCCGGGTGTGTGGGAAGGTTGGATGACTGGGGGACGCTGGGTGGTGGTGTCCATGCCGTATGAGGAGCGGAGCGACCTGTGCCAGCCACAGGTGTCGTGGCCTGGCCCGTGGACTGTCGCCGGATATGGCGTCTCGTGGTGCCACCATCTCCCCCGTTTGGAGGCGCGGACCCTGCGCTTGAGGGACAAGCCATCACGGATGCTGTGGTGCGGTTCACTCCCGAGCTTCTCGTGACACGGCGTGTGAGCTGAGTGCCAGTACCGGGTGGAGCAAGCACCATGGGTGGAGAGACGGAGAGCAGCCTAGGTGAAGTGAAAAGCGGATTGAATGAACGAACGCTGGAAGCTGAAATGAGGCTGAGGATGCCAGCGTCGAGTAATGCATCCGCCTGGCGCGGCGCGAGCCAATCCGCCGCCAAGAGCATATCATAGGTGCGCATGTCGCAAACCTGGGCTTTGTGTGGTGCATGAACGTTGGCGACTTGCATGGGAAGAGCCGCGATCTGGCCGATGGGTGCATCGATGGCACGAGTGGAAATAGAGAAGCGGAGGCGGGTGGGTTCGAGGAGGTGATGGATGTGCAGGGCGCTGACCATCCGAAGCGCGATGGTGGTGTGTGTGGCACCGGTGTCCACAATGGCCGCGAATTTGCGGCGGCACACCCAGACGTAGCACCATGCCACGTGGACTGTAGCGAGCGTTGGTGGGCCAGGGATCAGCGGGTCGGGGGCCCACATGCATGGCGTGCGGCCAGTGTCTTCCCGGATGCGGGAGTGTTCCGTGAGGATTTCGTGGGCCACCAGGCGGACACTCGTGTCGCGGCTGAGGGTGCAGGAGAGGTGGATGCCAACAGGAGAGAGGGAGGGGTTGAAGGAGGAGAAGAGGGCCTGGAGACGATCCGCAGATGCAGGGAGTGAAGAAGGAAATCCACTAGGGGAAGGGGATGACGCGGGTCAAGGAGAGGAGAGGTAGAGGGAGTGGAAGGGGATGGTGAAGGAGATGCCACAACCGGCACAGCGGGCGGAGTGCGGTGTGAT
The DNA here is from genome assembly GCA_023375785.1 of Penium margaritaceum. NCBI lineage: Eukaryota > Viridiplantae > Streptophyta > Zygnematophyceae > Desmidiales > Peniaceae > Penium > Penium margaritaceum. The sequence continues at coordinate 5,790 of SZWC01024065.1, forward strand.
TACGGCAGGGAAGGGCGGGGGGGAAGGTGTGCCGTGATTTCTTCCAGTGTCCAGCCGCGGATCGTGGGGTTGAAGCGTCGGGCAAACTGGAGGCCTCTGGCCGGGAGAGCCGGAAGAGTCTCCGCGGGGACCAGATGCACAGCTGGTTCTAGTTCCGACAGTAGTTGGTGAGCAACCGCATGTTTGTCGTCCGTGAATTCTCAGGCGACACCCTCCCACTGGGGCTTGGCGTCCGCCGAGAGAGGGGCAGGTGCAAAAGGGTTATCCGTAGGGTTGTTCAGCAAGTTCGCAGAGTATGGCCAGTCCGCGTGGGGGAGGCGGCTGAGAGCATCGGCGTTGCGATTGGCTAGTGCGGCCTGGTATTTGATCATCATGTTATAGCCCTGTTGGAGGAGAGCCCATTTGGCCAAGATTCCCTCGTAATTATGGGTGGTTTGGAGCCATTGGAGGGCTTGATGGTCAGTGAGGACGGTGAAAGGCTTGCCGTTCTTGATGTAGTCGCGGAAATGCTGGAGGGCCCACAGCACGACCAAGCACTCGCCCTTAATCGGTGGGTAGGTCTACTCACCATCAACGAGTGCACAAATGGCGTATGCATTCACCCGTTGGACTGGTTCCTGGACCGTCTGCGATAGTACGACACCAAGGCCATCCCAGGACCAGTCGGTTGTGATAGAGAACGGGAGATTAAAGTTAGGGAATTCCAGCATGGAAGCGGTGACCAACCGGTGCTTGATCTTTGTCCAAGCAGCGGCACACTCTATTGTCCACTCAAAGGGGATGTCCTGATGGGTCAGTTGTTGCAGGGGTCGGACTATGTGGGCGTGGTCGCGGACAAACTTTCGATAGAATGAGACAAAGCCTAGAAAGATTTTGACTTGTCCTGCCGTTGTGGGTTGGCGCCATTCTTGAACGGCCGCGATATTTGCTGGATCCGTCTTGATGCCGTCTGCGCTCATAGCAAACCCCAAGAACTCCATTTCCGCGGCACCGAGCAGAAAGTTTGCCGATCTGGCAATCTTTCTGCTTGATAGCGGCCGCTCTGCCGGTGTTGATAACATGAAAAGCATTGACGGCCCCAAGATCTGTTCCTGCGCCAGTGAAGATGTCCGCAAAGGAGTCTAGGAGGTCGCGGAAGTCCTGCTTCTGTACCGATGAGAGGCGAGGGTGGAGGATGTGATCCCAGCGAGGGGGCGGAGGTGAAGGTTGAGTGCGGATGGGGTAGAACTCTTCGTCGTCATCCAAGGGAAGACCCTGGCCAAACATCTGCGCACTCCGGTACCATAATCCAATGAAGTTAGTTTGCACTCCTGGTTCCACATGATCCACTGCCAGTTCTCGCAATTCCTCGATGGGAACCTGGTCCGTGTCAAGGAAGGCCTCCGCGGGGATGTGGCTGCACTGGGAGGGGATGTGTGAATCTTCCTATGCGGCATTGGAGAGGGAGAAGGGTGCTTCGCTGGTCACTGGCACCGTCACTCGGTCGTCCACGATAATGAGGGCGTACTCCTTGGTACTTGTGGCGGATGTGAGTTGCATTACGTCCAGGGAGAACAGAAGGTTGCCTCGTCGCAGAAGGAGGTAGTCCATGCTCAGGAGAACGTCGTACGTCCGGGCCCGTGTGATTTGGACATCTACTGGCTCATGGAGAGACCCTACCTGCAAGGGTAGTCCATGCACCTCTCCATCCCCACAGTCCAGTCCTCTCGCCGAGTTGCTGAACAGCTGACTCGTAGGAAGGATGTGGTCCGCCCATCCGACCAGGCAGAGAATGCAGAGGGCTACCGTGGTATGGGTGGTGCCGGTGTCGATTATGGCAAGGAACTTCCGGCCACAGATCCAGACCACACAGCAAGCAACCTTGTAGTGGCGATCATCTTATCGGGGTGGTTCCAAGGGCTGTGGTGCCTAGCCCAAGTCCACTTCCTCTGTGGTCAAGGCCGGTAGGGCTTCCGTTATGATCCGTTGGGTGTTCTTGGTGCCGTGGGATGGAGTGATACAGGCGAGGGAGATGCCGACAGCCTGGAGGCGATTGTTGGCTCTGGTGCATTCCTCCTGAAGCCGCGGAGCCACTTCAGGATGAATGCAAAGGAAGTCAAAGAAGTTCATGGACGCAATGGGGGTGGTGAAGAGCTTTTCCACCAGGTCCGCGGAATCTGAGGCAGTAGGGGAGGTGGTAGGGGAAGCAGATGGGATGGCCGCCGTGGGTAGGTCGACTACTGGCCCAGGTTGTGTGGTGCGGCGCTTCTCAAGGGGGCGCACTGAACGGGCGACAACGGCGTCCTGCAGCCGGGCTCCGATAGCTTCTACCTTCCAGCACAGATCACACTGCAGCCGCATGGCCGCCTGCATGTCCCATCCGCAGAGCCCGGTTGTGCGGCCTCTGTGATGAGTGCCGCTTCCTCTGGCATGGGAGGCACCTCTGTGCTCTCGTGCTCAGCCATGGGCAGGCCCAGTTTAACGTTGCGTGCGCCGGCGAGAGGATCAGCAGCTGCTTGAGGATTCGGCAGGAGGCCTTGTCCAGTCTGGGTTTGACCGGGTGGAGGCGGGTGCGGTTGCTGTTGCTGGTGCTATTGCTACTGCTGTGACTGATACTGTGGACCTGGCCACGGCTGGTTGTAGTATTGGTGCAATTATTAGACCATGGGGTCCTGAGGGACAGGGTCAGGGCGCGAAGCTGCCCGTCGTTTGCGGGGACAGTCTCGTGCAATGTGTTCCAGGCTGTGGCTGGTGTAGCAGGCCTTGGGCTTGTGCTGTTGCGGAGGCTGGCTTTGCGTGGCGGGCAATGCGTGGGTCTCTCCACTGTGATGTTGGCGGGTAGACTGTTGACAAGTGGATATAGTCGTAGAGTCTTGCAGCGGGTCTTTGAGAGAGCGGTAGTGGTCAGCAATCATATGATTGCTGACCTCGTCAGGGAGCACGCGGATCAGGTTCTGTAGGAGGACCCACAGCGGAAGACCTTTTCCTTGCGGGTTTTTGGCCACAGAAGCCCATGTGAGGAACTGGTCCAGGAATCTGCGGATGTCCTCGTCTTTGCGCATGACTTCCTTCTCAATTTTCCATAGGGCCTCGTCCTTTGTAAGGTGTTGGAAGCGTTCAATGAGGGTGTTGCCGAATTCCTCGAAGGATAAGAAGGGTGCACGGGCATTGTACCAGTCAGCTGCAGCTCCTTGGAGGTGGAATTCCGCCGTGGCGAGGCATAGATCAGGTGGGATCTGACCAATGCTGGCGTAGAGTGTGATTTGCTTTCGCCAGATCTAGGGATCCTCCTCTGGGGTGCCCTTGAAGGTGTCCAGCCACAAAAGATTTGCACGTTTGAAGCGGATGTACTGTAGTTGAGGTACTATGCTGCGGTTAGTTGTCAACACAGTCGCAACAAGTGGAGGGGGAAGATTGGTAGGCTGGCCCGCAGAATATCCCGCATGGTGGATCTGCACCGGAGGTTGCCCCGTGGGCATGTGAGAGCCTGGGTGCGTGTGCGGCTGATGCATGTACCAGGATGACCTGGTAGTGAGGTGGTGTAGGGTGTGGAGAAGAATGTCATCCCAAGGGGCGGGGCCGGAGGTCCCTATGTCTGTAGTGCCATGAGGAGAGGCGTCCAATAGGTCTGCGTGGTGGGGACCGCAACAGTATTGGTAGTCACAGCTGGTGCTATCGGGAGGGGACTGGCCGCTATTCTTGCAGGGTGTTGACCTCCCATCGACGGCGGCAGTGGTGGGTGCGGGTAAATTTGCGGTACGGGCTGAAGCTGCGACATCAGTGGTGGCACCTGGGTCATACCGGCTGTTCTGGCTAGCTACGGCGGATGAAGCTGCTGGTAGGCTTGGGCGGAGTGTTGGGGCGGTGGCGGTGCTCCTTCGGGCAGTGGTGGCTGCGTGCCTGGCACGAGAGGCTACTGACTCACTCCTACCTGCGTGGTGAGTTAGCCATGGGAGCGGAACTGTCTCTGAGGGATGCGTCGAGGTCATGCCTCCATGCGGCTGTTCCTGGTGCATCAGTGGCTGGACCCCATGGGGCTGAGTTGTGGCATTCCCTTGGGTGGTACCTCCACACGACTGCATCCCGTGTGGTAGATGCGATGCCATCACGGGGTGCTGCACTGCAGTCCCTACTTGTGCCGGTGCCATCACCTGTTGAGACAGGTGGCTGGTGTGCTGCGTGCCCATCGTTGGCATTACAATTCTAGCCGGCGCGGTACCCGTCAGTGCCTGTGGTGGGTTCATCTGCTGCGGTGGTACACTCATTGTAGGATGCCTTGTCACAGGTGGCTGCGGAATTGTCCCCGCCTGCATTGCTCCGCCATGTTGTGATGGCGGAGACACACATGGCTGGGTCATTTCTGCCGCAGGGAGGACTACAGCTCCCACCGGTGTCATTCCGGGGGACAAGGGCACCTGGGGAGCCTGCTGCTGGTTTGCTGGTTGCGCAGAATCCTGGGCCAGAGAGGGTGTTGATGGTCCCACTTGCGTGGTTCCCAGGTTCAGTTGCTGCGGGTGCATCTGCGTTTGCTGCAGACCCAGCACCGGGGTTTGTGCCTATCCATCCGTTGGCCCCGACCCAGCAAACTATGGTGGCGGGTCCGTCCTCAGCTGTCCGTCCTGGGCAGGAGCTGTACTCCCCGCTGAGGTGGCATTGACCCGCGCATGCTGTTCGGGGACTAGCTGCTGCTCGCCCGGGGTGGAGTATGCCTGGGACCCATGTTCCCTGGGTTATACCACCTCGGACGGCGGAGGCATCAGGGGTGATGAGTGTTGCAGTAGGGGGTTGACTGCCGCTGTTGGCTGCTGCCCGCCACGGCGTTGGTAGACCAATCCGTGGTAGGCTTTGGGTTCTCCACCAGCGGAGTGTTGCTCCGATGATAAAGGGGGATCGGAAAACCATGGTGGTGCCGTGACCACAACCCCCTGTCCCTCTGACTCGTACTGGGACTGGCTGGATCCGCGACTGCCATGGCCGGAGATTGTCTCCACTTCCACACGCTTGCCCAGAGCATCCATGATACGACGCCAGTGCAACTCCTCCAGCTAGTCGGTCACCCGTCGGTGCTGAACGAGCGGATCAGCGCTAGGCTAGGAGCTGACTGGGGTGCGGGACAGCACAGGAGAGGAGTCGCGGCTGCCTACATAGGTGATGTCTTGGCGTAGCAGGAAGCACCGCACTGATGGTTGCAGTTGTCGTCTCCTGAAATCGTGATACACAAAGCTTGCTGCCAACATCAATGACTGATTTGAAGGGTACGTGTAGTTTTGCTGAACAAAGAGCAAGGAACATTCCACGCTCACCGTACCATGATACTGATACCCCCAATTTTGCCGCGTCCTCAGCTTTCTCTGCGCTGGTGAGGCTTCGCGCCACCCACGGAGTATGTTCCCTGCCCACACTTTACCACGTAGAAGTACATGTGTAGCTGGATAGAGACACTAATGCTAGACAACTGGCAATCCGCGGACCAAAGGTCTGGACCTTTGCGGGAGAACCTCACCGGTGAATGACACTCTGCGGCCCACTTCTTGCCACACGCGGGCCCGCCACCTCGTGGCCTCCAGCTCGTCTCCGCGAAACCTTGTTCCGCAGCCGTGCACAAGCAAGGACACCGCCGGTAGCTCACTTCACCCCGGGTTTGGTTCTTCACGCACCTTGTCCCACCGACCTCGAACAGGATACCAAAGGCAGTGGAAGGCAAGGGGGCGGAGGGTTGAGAGCACAGATGAGAGCGAGTAAATGTCTTTGATAATCTGTAGCAGAGTACATGAGATGCGCAGTGACCATCGAAGAACACAATGAGGACAGGTTTGCGTACATTGTTGCCACCTCAGCCTTATCTACTTGGGACTCCGCACGGTGTGTCTACACACCGTCGGTCTCATCCCTCTCATGGCATCCCTTTTTCTCCTGCTAGGACTCCACGCGGTGCGGCTACACACCGCGGGTCTCGTCCACACACCCTCATACAACACATCTTAAACTTGTCATCTTCTACATCCACGGCTTGTATGCACGGTCTTCGTATTCTTCCTTGAACCTTCGTCTTCGGCGGTGCATCTCCAGGGATTCTTCCGTGATTGATGCTCCATCTTTTCGTGTTGATTGGTTGTTGCTCCCTAGATTGCTCCGTCCATCCGCTAACCTTCTTGCGCTCTTTTAGTAACTGCGCGTCTTTAGTGCGGCTTGGTCCTTGTTCCCTTTGTGCCGCGGATTTTCCCGCCACTGCTTCCTGCCTTTTCTCGTCTTCCGCCACAAGCGCTTGAGATAGCCGTAGGGAAGTCGCCGCAGGTGGACGTCAATCTGCGGCAGCTTCCCCACGGCCACCTATCCTCTCCGCCCCTTTATTCCGTGCCATCCTATGCTCAACCGCGTCTGCAAGAGCCAGCGTTCCTTGTGCGGTTCTTAGCTTGCCAAGGTTCCATCTCTATGGAATGACCCCTCCGCGGATCAGCGGCAGAAACATGCTTGACACTGATGCCCCCAACCCCCCCTTTTTGAAAGAATCTGTCCCAGAGTCTCTCAGTGTGGCAGGCGCTTGAATTTTTCGCGGGGCCTGGGATGGTCTTGCTCTTGGCAGGGTCGGCAGTACTTCTCCGCTTCTCCTCCTTCCCGCTGGTACCTTGCCATGCACTTGTCGTGGAAGAATAGTGTGCACTGGGCACACCGCGCTTCTATGGTGGACGTGCTCTCCAGCTTCTTGCATGAGGAGCAGTGTTGCGCTCGCTCATGCTTCTTGCAAATGGAGCACCGGTAGATCCTTTTCCCTTCCTCGCTCCATCCCACTTCCTCGACACATGATCCATGGGCAAGCTTTGCGCAGTGTTCGCATCGGTAGACTACCTCACTCAGCCGTCCAAAGCAGTTGTCCCCGCAGCAGTGATGCTGGCTGGGGGACTTCCACTTGCTTTTCTGCTCCTGGTCCCGGGAGCGGCGGCAGGTCCAAATGCCCTCTTTTCCCTATTTCCCGTACTGCAGGTGACACATCACAAGGCACATTCCGCATGCCTTGCTGATATCCTCCAGCTCCGTCTCACAGTTCACACACACTGGTGCCAGCGTTGCGTTGTCATATGCGAGCGAGGCCCCTCCCTCCTAGAGCGCGTTGCTCACACATTTGTGGCATTGCCCCACCCAAGAGGAACTGCCTGTGACTAAGGAGGCCAGATGGGCCAACTTTGTGCACTTGGCACACCTTCTGCCATCGCTAACGGTCTTCGCACAAGTGGGACATTGTGCGGAAGGTACCTTTTCTGCGGATGGTTCAGTATCAGTATCCTCCCCCTCAAAGTCCACTTCCTCTCCTTCCTTGGTCTTTCGAGGCAACGTCCGGGCTCCACGCCATTTTTTTGTTTCCCGGCAGTACTGTCCACACATCATAGGTTGGTTCTATTCCCCGGCCTCGTTCTTTGGCCGCTTCAGACACTTCTTGCATATCCGGCGGCACCAAATTTTGCAATCCTTCATAGTGCAGCTCCAACTGTGTCCACATTGGGCACACGTTTTGCTCTCCTTGTCCTCTCTGGCCTGCTCTGCCGCTGCGGCCTGTCCTCCCTGCTTCCATTGTTTCACGGTGGCTCCTGAGACCATGCGGGACCCTCACCGTGCTTCAGCCTGCTCCTCCTCCTCCTCCTCCTCTTCATCCTCTACCTCCTCTGGGTCCCATCGTCCACGTGCTTCTCCGCCTCCTGTGTGTGGGCCTGCTCTGTCATCCCCTCCCGTCTCCCTCTCCGCTCCCTCTTCTTGGGCCTCACTGATGCACTTCAGGCAAGTGTGGTTTCGCCCAATGTAGCTTTTTGCTAGCCCCTGGTGTGCCGGCTGGCTGGAGGTACAGCACACTACGTTCAGGAGGAGCTCTTTAGGCAAGTTGTCCCCACACCACACATAGGGGCCCGTGTAGGCGGCCAATTTGTGGGGGCTCATGGGTGCACCCTTCTGGGGGATGGCTACGGGCGCCCTCGGGGTAGTCTCCCCACTGCTTGGCTACTGCTGTTCTGGCTGTCCTGGCCGCTCTTGCTGTTCCTGCCGCTGGTCCCCTTGCTCCTTCACTCGCTGCTGCTGCCCCATTGAAACCTCCCCTGCGGACACTTCTTGCACATCGTAGTCCTCTGTTGGGTTCTCTGCTGGGGGCTCTTGGCTCCACGCTTGCTCCTGCTCCGACACCTGAGCCTCGCACTGCTCCAATACTTCCTCCGCTCGCTAACCCCTCGAGCCTTTTTGTTCCTCGAGCGAAGGGAGCTCCGCTCTCGTGCCTGGGATGTGTGTCTGCCAAGCTGGGGGTAGGAGGACAAACACGTTAGCCGGGTAGCTCCGCTCGCTTAATCCCTCCGGTCCTTCCAGCCAAAGTGTCCTGCGTCCACTGTGGCCACGCGGTACACTTGTCGCGCCTCGTCAACTTCGCGCCCCGTGCCTGGGAATGGGCGGAGGTAGATCAGATTTCCTTCCCTGATTGGGCCGTGGTTCAGGCGTCGGTTCGCGACGTCACATCCGCGGCAGGCCAAGACAGAGGCCCCGAGTCGTGCCTCAGCCCTCACCGCATTTGTCATCCGGCACAGCTCCTGAAACCACTCCTGAACTTCCCGGTCCCTGGTTGCTTCCCGCTCCTCCTCAGAACAATCATCTTGCTGCTCCTCCTGATCTAGTGGCAACCGCAACAGTATCTGCGACATGTCCAGTTCCGCGCGTGGAGGTTTCTGAAGAGGAGGGCTTGTGGGGAGAATGACTTGGCCCGGCTGGGTATTGTATTGATGAAGTGTGCAGCCTTTTTTAGAGTTTCACCCCAGTCCTTGTTCTCCGCGGTAGCCGCCGCCTGTTCCAGGATATCGTGCAACCTCTCCACCTGCCCCTGGGATTGGGGCCGGTACCGCCCGGAGTGTACATGCTGCACGCCCCATTCTGCGAGCTCCTCGCAGAACGCCCCCACGAACTCGGTGCCGTTGTCACTATGAACCACGCGGCATCCTCCAAACCGGTAGAAAATCTCTTTCCGAATGAAGCGGGCTGCTCGGGCAGAGGATTTGTCGGGGACGGCAAGGATCCAGGTGTACTTCGTGAAGTGGTCCACTACCGCGATCCAATACCGCTCTCCCTGCACGCGGCGGGGATAGGGCCCATGGAAGTCGATGATGATGCGGTCCAGGGGTTCACCGATGGGGGAGGGCAGAAAGAGGGGCATATCTCGTGGTGTCACTTTCCGACTTCGTTCACAGGGAGCGCAGTGCTGCACGACCTCCTGGACAAGTGCCGCAAGGTTTGGCACGTGTAAGCTCTAGGATAGGCGATCCTTGAGTGCCTGCATGCCGGTGTGATGGTGGTGGTGGTATGCTTTAACTACCGCCTTTTGTAGCGTGGGCGGGGGCACCCACAATACCCTTGGTGAGGTACGCCAGAGCCTTCTGCTCTCCCATGCATACTGTTTGTTGAGGCGGGCAAGGTCATCTTTTTTTCCGCCGGTCAAATGTCACCCCAAGCTTCACCTCCAACGGCGCATACACCTTCCATGCTTCCTCCTTCTACTGCTCCTTAGTAGTGGCATGGAGCAGGATGTGTGCCGTCTGCTAAATCCGCCAATCCTGCGTTTCCACCGGTCCCTTCAAACCTGATTTCTCCGCGCCAGCTTCCCCCGGCTTCCTCTTCGTCTCGGGCACCTATCTTGTCAGACCCTGCGCACGTCTGTCGTCCTGCTCCGTTTTCATGGCCTGAAATCGCTTGAGGTTTTCTTCGTCATATACGGGAGGCTCCCAATCCCAACTGTCCGGCATAGGGAAGAGGCGGAGGATTCCCACCGCGCGCAGTTCGCCCTCATCCCATTGGTCCCGCAGCCCAATTTCTGGGGGTCCTCTGTGTTGCCTACCTCACCTCTCGCGAACCTCAGTCGTCTCCGCCTCCGGTCGTCGTGGTAGCGCGGCCTTAGGCAGGCGCAACAGGCCTGGTCCACTTACGATAGGCCGATCCTCTTCATTCCCCTGAGACTCGTTGAGCTCAGAGACCACTACTGCTCCCGGTTCCTTTTTGGCCGCAACAGCCGCGCTGCTGGCTCCGGGCCCTTTGTTGCGGACAGCCGCGGTGCCGCCATCCTTGAGGAAGTGCCAAAGTTGGGCCGGGACCAAGTCAACCGGCATTGGCACGCTGCGGAACATCGTCATAAGCAGCTCCGTTGCCCGGGCTACGTCCTGTTGGGCCTGTGCCAGTTGTGCAGGGTCAATGCAGGGAGGGGTGTCCTGTGCTTGACGGTGCGGCCTGCTGTGTTTAGCGGGAGGCTCGACCGCGACACTGTCTTCCACCGCCCGCTTGCCATCATCTCGTTTGTGGGATGTTGGCGTGGTTTCCGCAGATAGTGTCGGACCACCTGCGGCCTGCCTCTTGAGCGGAGTGGCTACGTGGCTAGCCGAGGCAACGTAAGATGGGGCAGCCTGTTTGCCAGCGGCCGCTGATGCTATGGCCCTTCAAGCTGCCTTCTAGAGCTTGGCTTGCCTCTTGCGCGTGGCTGTTGATAAAGTCGGGTTGGCTTATCCTTCTATTTTCCTTTCTCGGCTGCTACCTCTCCTGGCTCGACTCGAGCAACTACGTGAGCCCGCGTCCTTTCCTCCCCCGCCTGCTCCATTGCTTCTGTGGCTCCTTCCGCAGCTCTCCTTTCCCTTGCCGCCGTAGTTTCCTCCATCGCTCCTACTTCTACTATGGTTGCTGCTCCTGCCGCTCTTGCAGCTGCGCCCGTCCTCGTTTCTGCTATTGCCTGTTTGGCGGCTTCTCCGCGTCCCGTTGCCACCTCCTGCTCTGCCTCCGCCTCACCCTTCGGAGGCGCATGCTCGGTTGCTGCCATCTGCGTTTCTTCGTCAAGGTCTACCGCCACACGGTCCGCGATTACCTCGGCCTCCTTCCGCTGTTCCTCCTTTTCCTGCTGCCATACAGCATGCAGCCTACTCCGTGTTTGGGAGAGCTCGGGAGACTCCTTTAGGTAGTTTTGGGCCTCCTCCACTTCCGTGAGGACGCGGTTCTTCTCTTCCCGGCATACATCGACGGCCTCCCGTGCCCAGTGCCGTAGGGCCTCCTCCTTAGGTGGTTGTCCTACTACTTGCAGGGCCTTTCCCAGTTCCTTCGCCACCACGACCGCAATCCTTTGGCGGATTCTGCCTTCTCGGGTCAGGTGCGAACACGTTTTGATGGCCACATACCAGCCGTTGTTCTGTTACTCTGCTTTGGAGAGGTGTACGAGATCCTTGGCCCCGTGCCGTGCTCCCCACTTAATGGCAATGGCTCGTAACAGGTAACCCCACCTCCATGCTTTTGCCCCAAACTTCCTGCGCGGTGCCTCCTCCGTTCCCGCTGGCATCTGGTAGGCATGGTAGATGGAGAGGGCCCGGGCTCGTTCTTGAAGTAGGTGCACATAGCGTCGTGTGGAGTCCTTATTCTGGTCGCGGCATACCTGGAGCCACCATTCGCGGACGACGTTCACGGAGCGATCTGCTTGCTCCATGTCGAGGAATGCTGCCACGCCCGTCATGTTATGAGCTTGTTCCGGGTGAGAGTTGAGGACGTCGTGGAGTGCCAAATGAGACGCTTTGCGCCTGCCATTTCCAGTAGTTGGTGCTGTCGTCCCTCTTGCCCGAGGCCCAGGGCGACTTTTGCCGCGCCCTTCACGACCACTTGCAAGTTCTTCTTAAAGAGAGAGCGCGCCACTTCCGCGCGGATTGCCTCCAGTAGTTCCTCCTGCAGGTGCGTGATTACACTGCTGACTATGTCCAGCAGGCGGGTGACTCTGGGTTGTTCGCCACTATCACTCGAGCTTTCCTCGTCCAGGCTGGTACGTGCACCCTCCATGATTGTTCCGGCGCTAAGCAACGGTTGCGGTGTTCCGCGTGCCGGGCTTCCCCGTGAGGCCGGTGGGGAGGAAGAATGCACGATCGACGCAGAAGGACCAAGTGGTGAAGGTGCGCCCGACGATGCTGCTGCTGCTGAGGAAGCAGAAGGGCCGGATGCCGGGATTGCGCCAGGCGATACCACTAGTGCAGCTACCACTACTGGAGTTGCGGAGGGACCCGATGCCGGAAGTGTGCCTGGGGACGCCACTTGTGCAGTTGCTATTGCCGGGGGTGTGGGAAGGTTGGATGACTTGGGGATGCTTGGTGGTGGTGTCCCTGCCGCAGGAGGAGCGGAGCGACCTGTGCCAGCCGCAGGTGTCGTGGCCTGGCCCGTGGACTGTCGCCGGATATGGTGTCTCATGGTGCCACCAACCCCCCTGTTCGGAGGCACGGAGCCCGCGCTTGAGGGACGAGCCATCGCGAGTGCTGTGGTGCGGATCACTCTCGAGCTTCTCGTGACACGGCGTGTGAGCTGAGTGCCAGTACCAGGTGGAGCAAGTACCATGGGTGGAGAGGTGGAGAGCGGCCGAGGTGAAGTGAAAAGCGGAGTAAATGAACGAATACTGAAAGCTTAAATGAGGCTGAGGATTCCGGTGTCAAGCAATACATCCGCCTGGCGTGGCATGAGCCAATCCGCCGCCAAGAGCATATCATAGGTGCGCATGTCGCAAACCTGGAATTTGTGTGGTGCATGAACGTTGGCAACATGCATGGGAAGAGCCGCGATCTGGCTAATGGGTGCATCGATGGCACAAGTGGAAATAGAGAAGCGGAGTTGGGTGGGTTCGAGGAGGTGATGGATGTGCAGGACGCTGACCATCCACAGTGCGATGGTGGTGTGCGTGGCACCGGTGTCCACAATGGCCGCGAATTTGTGGCCGCACACCCAGACGTAGTACCATGTCAGGTGGACTGTAGCGGGCGTTGGTGGGCCGGGGATCAGTGGGTCGGGGGCCCACGTGCATGGCGCGCGGCCAGCGTCTTCCCGGACGCGAGAGTGTTTTGTGAGGATCGCGTGGGCCACCAGGCAGACACTCGTGTCGCGGGTGAGGGTGCAGGAGAGGCGGATGCAAACGAGAGAGAGAGAGAGGGGTTGAAGGAGGATAAGAGGGCCTGGAGACGATCTGCAGATGCAAGGGAGTGAAGAAGGAAATCCACTAGGGGAAGTGGATGATGTGGATCGAGGAGAGGAGAGGTAGAGGGAGTGGAAGGGGGTGGTGAAGGAGATGCCACAACTAGCACAGCGGGCGGAGTGCGGCGTGATTGCGGCAGGGAAGAGCGGGGGGGGGAAGGTGTGCCGCGATTTCTTCCAGTGTACAGCCGCGGATCGTGGGGTTGATGCGTCGGGCAAACTGGAGGCCTCTAGCCGGGAGAGCCGAAAGAGTCTCCGTGGGGACCAGATGCACAGCTGGTTCCAGTTCCGACAGTAGTTGGTGAGCGACCGCATGTTCTTCGTCGGTGAATTCTCAGGCGACGCCCTCCCACTGGGGCTTGGCGTCCGCCGAGAGAGGGGCAGGTGCAGAAGGGTTATCCGTAGGGTTGTTCAGCAAGTCCGCGGGGTATGGCCAGTCCGCGTGGGGGAGGCGGCTGAGAGCATCGGCGCTGCGATTGGCTAGCATGGGCTGGTATTTGATCTTCATGTTATAGCCCTGTTGGAGGAGAGCCCATTTGGCCAAGATTCCCTCGTGATTCTCGGTGGTGAGGAGCCATTGCAGCGCTTGATGGTCAGTGAGGACGGGGAAAGGCTTGCCGTTCTTGATGTTGTCGCAGAAGTGCTGGAGGGCCCATAGCACGACTAAGCACTCGCCCTTAACTGGTGGGTAGGTCTGCTCACTGTTAGTGAGAGCACGTCTGGCGTATGCAATCACCCGTTGGACTGGTTCTTGGACCGTCTGTGATAGTACGGCACCAAGGCCATCCCGGGACCAGTCGGTTGTGATTGAGAAGGAGAGATTAAAGTCAGGGAATTCCAGCATGGGAGCGGTGACCAACCGGTGCTTGATCTCCGTCCAAGCAGCGGCGCACTCTGTTGTCCACTCAAAGGGGATGTCCCGATGGGTCAGTTGTTGTAGGGATCGGACTATGCGGGCGTGGTCGCAGACAAACTTTCGATAGAATGAGACGAAGCCTAGAAAGATTTTGACTTGCCGAGTCGTTGTGGGTTGGCGCCATTCTTGGACGGCCACGCTCTTTGCTAGATCTGTCTTGATGCCGTCGGCGCTTATAACGAACCCCAAGTACTCCATTTCTGCGGCACCGATGGAACACTCGGTGGCTTTCAGCTCGGTATTAGCAGCGCGGAGGGTGGTGAAGACGGCGGTGAGGGAGGCAAAGAGCTCCGCGAAGTTGTGGGCCACGACCATGATATCGTTGATGTAGCAGGTCACATTAGGAATGCCGCGCAGGGTGGAGTCCATGACGCGCTGGAACGTCGCGCTGGCGTTGCGCAGGCCGAAGGGCATGCGGGTGAAGGCGTAGAGCCCCTCAGGCGTGACAAAGGCGGTCTTGGCCATGGAGTCTTTGTGCATGGGGAGAGTGTGGAAAGCTACTTTGACGTCCAGCTTCGCGAACCATCCGCAACCTATTGGCGCTCCTGGATGTTGACGATCAGCGGCATGGGATATGCATCTTCTTCCATGACTCGACTGAGATCACGGGAGTCCACACGCAACCGCTTGGATCCGTCTGGTTTGCCGACAATGACCAAGTTGGCTCCCCAAGGGCTGACAACGGGGACGATCACTCCTTGCGCCTTCAATTCCGCAAGTCCTTTGTTGATGATCTGCTCTTGCTAGGGGAGGATCCGGCAAACGTTCTGCTTGATAGCGGCCGCTGTGCCGGTGTTGATAACATGAAAGGCATTGATGGCCCCAAGATCTGTTGTTGAGCAAGCGAAGATTTCCGCAAAGGAGTCTAGGAGGTCGCGGAAGTCCTGCTTGTGCGCCGGTGAGAGGCGAGGGTGTAGGATGTGACCCCAGCGAGGGGGCGGGGATGAAGGTTGAGCGCGGATGGGGTAGAACTCTTCGTCGTCATCCAAGGGGAGACCTTGGCCAAACGTCTGCTCACTCCGCTGCCATAATCCAATGAAGTTAGTTCGCACTCCTGGTTCCGCATGATCCACCTCTAGCTCTCGCCATTCCTTAACAGGAACCTGGTCCGTGTCAAGGATGGCCTGCACGGGGATGTGGCTGTATTGGGAGCGGATGTGTGAATCTTCGTACGCGGCATCGGACAGGGAGAAGGACGTACCGCCGGTCACTGGCACCGTCACTCGGTCACCAATGGTAATGAGGGTGTACTCCTTGGTACTTGTGGCGGATGTGAGTTGCATTACGCCTAGGGAGAACAGAAGGTTGCCTCGTCATGGAAGGAGGTAGTCCATGCCCAGGAGAACGTCGTACGTCTGGCCTTGTGTGATTTGGACATCTACTGGCTCATGGAGAGACCCTACCTGCAAGGGTAGTCCATGCACCTCTCCATCCCCACAGTCCAGTCCTCCCGCCGCGTTGCTGAACAGCCGACTCGTAGGAAGGATGTGGTCCACCCATCCGACCAGGCAGAGAATGCGGAGGGCTACCATGGTATGGGTCGCGCCGGTGTCGATTATGGCAAGGAACTTCCGGCCACAGATCTAGACCACACAGTAAGCA
Organism: Penium margaritaceum; assembly: GCA_023375785.1. Taxonomy (NCBI): domain Eukaryota; kingdom Viridiplantae; phylum Streptophyta; class Zygnematophyceae; order Desmidiales; family Peniaceae; genus Penium; species Penium margaritaceum. The sequence goes on from SZWC01024065.1 coordinate 21,280, forward strand.
ACCTCGTAGTGGTGATCATCGCGTTGGGGTGGTTCCAAGGACTGTGGCACCCAGCCCCAGTCCACTTCCTCTATGGTCAAGGCTGGTGGGGCTTCCACTATGATCCATTGGGTGTTCTTGGTGCCGTGGGGCGGAGTGATATAGGTGAGGGAGATGCCAATAGCCTGGAGGCGACTGTTGGCTCTGCTGGATTCCTCCTGAAGCCGCGGAGTCAGTTTAAGATGAATGCAACGGAAGTGAAAGAAGATCACGGACACAATCGGGGTGGTGAAGAGCTTTTCCACCGGGTCCGCGGCATCTGAGGCAGCAGGGGAAGTAGTAGGGGAAGCAGATGGGATGGTCGCCGTGGGTAGGTTGACTACCGGACTGGGGTGTGTGGTACGGCGCTTCTCGAGGGGGGGCACACTAAATGGGCAACAATGGCGTCCTGCAGCCAGGCCTCGACAACTTCTGCCTTCCGGCGCAGATCACTCTGCAGCCGCGCGGCCGCCTGCATGTCCCATCCGCGGAGCCCAATTGTGCGGGCCTGCGTGATGAGTGCCGCTTCCTTCAGCGTGGGAGGCACCTCTGTGGTCTCGTGCTCAGCCATGGGCAGGCCCAGTTTAACGTTGCGTGCGCCGGCAAGAGGATCCGCAGCTGCTTGAGGGTTTGGCAGGAGGCCTTGCCCCGTTTGGGTCTGACCGGGTGGAGGCGGGCGTTGTTGCTGTTGTTGTTGCTATTACTGCTGCTGCGGCTGCTGCTACGGACCTGGCCACGGCTGGTTGTAGTATTGGTGCCATTGCTGGACCATGGGGTCCTGAGGGACAGGGTGAGGGCGTAGAGCTGCCTGTCGTTTGCGGGGACAGTCTTGTGCAATGTGTTCCAGGCTCTTGCAGGTGTAGCAAGCCTTGGGCTTGTGCTGGTGCGGAGGCTGGATTTGCGTGGCGGGCAATGCTTGGGTCTCTCCACTCTGATGTTGGCAGGTAGACTGCTGACAAGTGGATATAGCCGTAGCGTCTTGCACCGCGTCCTGGACAGAGCGGTAGTGGTCAGCAATCGTAAGACTGCTGACCTCGTCAGGGAGCGCGCGGATCAGGTTCTGTAGGAGGACCCACAACGGAAGACCTTCTCCTTGAGGGTTTTTGGCCACGAAAGCCCATGTGAGGAAATGGTCCAGGAATCTTCTGCAGGGCCTCCTCCTTCGTAAGGTGGTTGAATCGTTCAATGAGGGCGTTGTCGAAGTCCTGGAAGGATAGGAAGGGTGCACGGGCATTGTACCAGTCGGCCGCAGCTCCTTGGAGGTGTAATTCCGCCATGGCAAGGCAGAGATCAGGTGGGATCCGACCATTGCTGGCATAGAGTGTGATTTGCTTCAGCCAGATCCAGGGATCCTCCTCTGGGGTGCCCTTTAAGGTGTCCAGTCGCGGAAGATTTGCACGTTCGGAGCGGATGTACTATAGTTGAGGTACGGTGCTGCGGTTAGTTGTCAACGCAGTCGCAGCAGGTGGAGGGGGAAGATTGGTAGGCTGGCCCACAGAATATCCCGCATGGTGGATCTACACCAGAGGCTGCCCCGTGGGCATGTGAGAGCTTGGGTGCGTGTGCGGCTGATGCATGTACCAGGAAGGAGGAGCTGGCAGCGAGGTGGTGTAGGGTGTGGGGAAGAATGTCATCCCAAGGGGCGGGGCCGGAGGTCCCAATGTCTGCGGTGCCATCAGGGGAGGCGTCCAATAGGTCTCCGCGGTGGGGACCGCAGTAGTATTGGTAATCACAGTTGGTGCCACCGCGAGGGGATGGGCCGCTGTTCCTACAGGGTGTTGACCTCCCATCGTCCGCGGTAGTGGTGGGTGCGGGTAACTTTGCGGTACTGGCGGAAGCTGCGACATCAGTGGTGGTACCTGGGTCACACTGGCTGTTCTGACTAGTTGCGGCGGATGAAGCTGCTGATAGGCTTGGGCGAAGTATTGGGGCGGTAGCGGTGCTCCTTGGGGTAGTAGTGGCTGCGTGCCTGGCACGAGAGGCTGCTGACTCACTCCTGCCTGCGTGGTACTCACCCAATGCAGTTGCGGAGTTGGCCATGGGAGCGGAACTGTCGCTGAGGGATGCGTCAAGGTTATGCCTCCATGCGGCTGCTACTGGTGCATCAGTGTCTGGACCCCATGGGGCTGATTCGTGGCATTCCCTTGGGCGGCGCCTCCATAGGACTGCATCCCATGTGGTAGATGCGGTGTCATCGCGGGGTGCTGCACCACAGTCCCTGCTTCTGCCGGTGCCATCACCTGCTGAGACAGGTGGCTGGTCTGCTACGTGCCCATCGTGGGCATTACAGTTCCAGCCTCCGCGGTACCCATCATTGCCTGTGGTGGGTTCATCTGCTCCGGTGGTGCATGTCAGGATGCGATCTGCGTGGTGCGGTCTCGAAGATGGTATGATAGGCTCTATTGGTTCCCGTCTGCTGTTTTGGGCGAATCTGAGATTGAGCGTGAGTTTTCTGGTCGCCTCACGGTATGTGAGTAGGAGTTTAGAGACAGTCAGTTTGCGAAGGGAATAGCATTGTTTTGCGTCCATTTTTGAGCAAAGACATCATGACAACATTTATAGGGATAGTCATGAGCGTTCCAACGTACCAAAATGCGCGCGATTCGGCCAAGTGTAGCCCAAGTTATGCTTGCCAAAGCGCAGGTTGCACCCACCACAGAAACGCCTAACGCCTCCATGGTGCGCACACGCCGTGGCGCCTTCCTTCACGTGCGAAGCGCCTTTCCCAAGGCGCAGATCCTCTTTCACGTGGTGTAGGGTTCTCCTGCACTGTTTTCATGCACCCTACCCACTTTTGGGTCGAGTTTGGTGATGGGGTGTGACGAGGTTCGAAACCTGTCCGCGGACCTGCAGTCAGAATTTTGACAAAGTCCCCGAGTAAAAAAACGTAATACTGAGTTTCGGGCGCTGAGCCATGATTTTGGCTAAGTCCCACAGTAACAACCTGCACTACTGGATCCGGTGGATGATCCATCGGATTCGGTGGATCATCCACTGGACGCCTTGGCAGGCCTATCGGAGCAATTTCTCCTGATGGTTATTTTGTTACTCGGTCCGGTCGATTATCGACCGGATTTCGAGTCACAGCCGGCTCCCAGAGCCGCTGCGCATACCCCAACTTTGGAAGGCCATATCTCCCTCGATACTTGTCCGACTCCGGCGAAAAAACTTCCACCGGATTAAGCGACTCATCAACTTTGAGGGGCAATCCTTCCTTTTAGGATCCGAGAAATCGTTGAGTCACCAGATCCACCGGAGCGGCGTTTCCAATTTCTGGTGGCTCGTCGGCGCCTCCCGGCGCCGTACTTGGGCATGCGGAGGGGCAATTCTTCAACAATCTCCCCCTTGCACCTGCCATGCCCGCTGCTCCTGCTTGCTCTCACTCATCTTCCGCTGCGCGCTCGAGCCGGTCGTAGCTGGTCATCCCAAGTCTGGCCACGCTCATTGCGTGCCGGTCCGCAGGTTGCGCTTTGGTCAGGCAATCCGCAAGCATGTTGTGTATGCCGAAATGCTGCAACACCACCTGCCCCTTCTTGACCATGTCCCGTGCGTAGTGAGAATGCACGTTGATGTGCTTCATTCTCCCGTACTGCGTCGGGTTGTTGGTTAGCGAGATGGAGCCGGTGTTGTCCTCTTGCACCAACGTAGGCTCCAGCTGCGGCACGCCCAGCTCCCCTAGCAACCTGCGGAGCCACACTGCCTCCTTGACTGCCTTAGCCAGGGCGATGTACTCAGCTTCAACTCTGGAGGTGGCAACGCAGTCCTGCTTCTTGCTGCACCACGAGATCGCTGCACCATCGAGGAAGAACACGTAGCCGGATGTGGACTTCCGCTTGTCCACATCCCCAATGTAGTCTGCAACCGTGTAGAAGACCAGGCGCAAAGGGTCCGTCCGCCCTTTGCAGTCAAACCTCAGGCGCGTGTGCCGCGTTGCTGTGGGTAGCGGAGGATGCGCTTGACCGCCTGCCAGTGTAGTGGCCCTGGATTGGCCACATACCTGCTCACTTGGCCCCTCGCGTAGGCCAGGTCCGGTCGAGTTGCCACCATGGCGTACATGAGGCCGCCCACCGCCGATTGGTACGGCACCCCTGCCATATCCTCACGTTCTTCTTTTGTTTGCGGCGCCATTGCCGCACTCAGTTCACAGGTGGTGGAGACAGGAATGCACATTGGTTTGCAGTCCTCCATGCCGTACCGCTTTAGCACCTCGGCCACGTATTTGGCCTGCCCCAACGCAAGCGTGTGCACCCTCCGGTTCCGCGGAATGCTTATCCCGAGGTAGAACTCTAGCTCCCCCATGTCCGACACCTGAAACCTGCTGCTCAGCTACTCTTTCAGGTGCTGTAGGCTCGGCAGGTCTGAAGAGTACAAGATCAGATCGTCCACGTAGAGTGGGACAATGTGATGGAGCTTCTTCCTCCACTGCACGTACACACTGTGATCCGCCTCACAGCGCTTGAAGCCGAGTTGTGCCATGAAGCTGTGCATCTGTTGGTACCAGCATCGGGGTGATTGTTTTAGCCCGTACAAGGACTTCCGCAGCTTGCACACCTTGCCCTCCGGCGCCTCCATCCCCTCTGGCACCTGCATGTAGATTTCCTTGTGGATGTTGCCATTGACGAAGGCCGTCTTTACGTCCATTTGGTGGAGCTCTATGTCCTTTGCGGCCGCGCAAGGATCGCCCCGATGCTTGTGAACTTGGCGACGGGGGAAAATGTCTCATCGTAGTGCACGCCCTTACACTGTGCGCACCCCTTCGCCACGAGCTGCGCCTTGTACTTGTCAACCACACCTTCCTTCGTGAACTTGGTCTTGAAGACCCACTTGGAGCCGATGACCTTGGCGTCTTTCGGCCTGTCAACCAGCTGCCACGTGTCGTTTTCAGCAATGAACGCCAACTCCGACTTGATGGCAACGTCCCACTGCTTTCCCTCGGGTCGCGCAAGCACCTTTTGCATTGTCGTCGGCTCCGTTGATGCAGCCAGCATGCACCGTGTCATGCCGATCCATCGACCGGTGCATGCGTCGAAACGCTTCCCTGCTCTCCGCTGCCTCCCGCTGTGGGGCGGTAGTCTTGGTGGCGTCTTGTCGCTCTGTTGCGATCCTTCCGACTCAGCCCCCTCCGGTGAATCATCGACCGGACAGCTCCCGGAGGACTCCTCCCACTCTGGTGAACCATCAACCGGAGGGGCGGCGCGTCTGGAGGATTTTTCTCTGACGCCCGACGCGCACTCCGCCGGGAGTGTGCGCTTCGGTACTCGCGGTGCCTCCTTTGACGGATCATTCCGCCAGATCTCCAGCCTAGCTGCATTGTCGTCGGAGTTCTCCGCGTTGGCTGTTGCACCTGTTGCGCCGCCGCGCTCCGACATTGCATCATCGACCTCCGCATCTGCCGGCTCCTCCTCGTAGTCAAGGAGCTGGAACCACTCCCCCTGTTTTGGAGTGTTCCCGACGCTCATGTTGTTGCTGCTGCTGCTGAAGCTCTTCTGCTCATCGGACTCGACGTCACCGCTGGAGATGATCTCTTGCGTGCGTAGGTCCCAAAGCCGGTATGCCTTTTGCGCACTCTTGTAGCCAAGGAACAAGCACGGCCTCGCCCACGGTTTCAGCTTGTTGTCGCGTCCTTGCGCCGCTTGCACCATCACGTGCGCCTTACACTCGAACACCTTCAGGTGCGCCAGATTTGGCTTGCGCCCGCTCCAAACCTCGTGTAGCGTCTTTTAGCCGCCCTTGCCCTTCAGCACCGCTGTTGGGGTGAGGTTGATGGTGTAGCTCGGTGTACGCACAGCCTCCGTCCAGAATCATTGCGGCAACCCCGCATCAACAAGCATGGTCCGCACCATGTTGAGGAGTGTCTGGTTTGCCCGCTCCGCCACTCCGTTGGACTGTGGCGAGTACGGCGTAGTGGGTTCCCGCTTGATGCCCTGCTGCTTCATCCACCCGTTGCAGCCCCCGTACTCTCCGCCATTGTCGCTGCGTAGCACTCTGACCTTCAGGCCAGTCTGCCTCTCCCCTGCTGCGACGTACTCCTTCAGCCGGTCCAGGATGTCGCCCTTCCGCTTCATGAAGTACACGTAGAGTTTTCTACTGTAGTCGTCAATGAAGGTGACGAAGTATCTGAAGCCGCCATTTGATGGCGTTTTGAACGGTCCACACACGTCATTATGTGCGAGCTTCGTTCTCGTTGAACGGCTTGCGTCGCGCCTTGCCCAAAATGCAAGGCTCTTACTTTTTGTGCGCTACTGCATCTGCTGCCGCGTCTGCACAGTTGATGACAAGGCCGCGCACCATGTTGCGCTTCCCATCTCCGTAACGGTTGCGGGCGCCGAATGCCCCAACCATCGATGCCAGAGCTCGAGATCAGTGCTGCCTCCCTTGTCCATGTTGACGATGCGCTTCTGCAAATCTAGTGCATCGTATGCTGTGGGGACCACCTTGGTCTTCACGATATAGAGACCGCCCTTGCGATTCGCCTCCAGCACGACCTTGCCATCGCCGTCAATGCGCACTGCTTTGCCTTTTCTGCGGAAGAGCACCTCATACCCCTTGTCCGTCAAGCGGCTAACACTCAAAATGTCAGCCAGGCCGGGGACATGCTGCACATCACGTATTGTGCACAGCTCCTTCTTACCGCCCACGACGACTTCCACCTCCACGTCACCTTGGCCGGCCGCCGGCTTGACCTTATCGTTCGCGACCACCATCAACTTGGGAGACTTCTCGTAGGTGACGAAACCCACCTTCTCGACTTGGGTGCACTCCTCGGCCCCGGAATCCAGGCACGGCCTATTGGCCTTCTTAAGGAAGTGGTTCTTGTTGCCGTTGAGGAGAGATCTGCCTTTGCTGTTTTTGCCTTTGGTCTTCGCCTTCTCTGGGCACTCAGGGGCCCAATGGCCATCCTTGCCGCAGTTGCGGCACGCACCTTTCTTGGCACCTTTCTTGGCACCCTTCTTGCCGCCGCCCTTTTCGCTACTTCCTTTGGCCCCGCTTCTGCCACCCCGCGTTTTGGTGACAAGGGCCGATGAGGAAGACGAGGACTCCCCGCAACTCCGTCATTGCACCTCGTTGCGGATGTACTCTGTGACCGCGCCATAGGTGAGCTTGTCCTCCGACCATCCTCCGAGGACGGTGATGAGTGGGTCCCAACTGTCAGGTAGGGCTATGAGGAGAGCCATCGCCTGCAGCTGCGTATCGATCTTCCACCCCACATTGTTGCATTGCGAGGTGAGCGACTCGATCTGCTGCATGGGGGAGATGACATTATCTCCCTCCTCGATTCTCACCGTGAGGAGCCGCTACATCGCGAAGATTTTGTTCGCAAGCGACTTGGATTGGTGGATGGCACAGAGCTTTTGCCAAGCTTTGGCTGCCAGCTTGCAGCCTTGGAAGTAGCCCCACTGCGACTCGGCTGTCCCAGACACCAGGAGCATGAGCACCTCTGTCTTCTTCTTTTCGAAGGCCTGCTTCTCCGCGTCCGTAGCAGTCGCCTCTACGAGCACCTCCTTTCCCAACATGACATCAAGCAGCCCCTTATGCGAGAGATGCAGTTCAAACTGCCACCTCCATAGCCCGAAGCCCGGGCCGCCCGTATACTTGTGAATGGGCTGCGTCGACGTTTACGCCATGTGTGCAGCTGCTACTCCGACGAGCTCTCAGAACTTCATGGCGACGTCCAAGATGACGATCCCGTGCGCTACGGAAAACGTGAACGTTGGAGGCGTTCAGACCCGTGGACCCATAACCCTTTGTCAGGATGAGATCCGCGTGGTGCGGTCTTGACGTTGCTCTGACAGGCTCTATTGGTTCACGTCTGCTGTTTTGGGCAAATCTGAGACTGAGCGTGAGCTTTTTGGTCGCCTCACGCTATGTGAGTAGGAATATACAGACAGTCAGTTTGCAAAGGGAATAACATCATTTGGCGCTAGTTTTTGAGCATAGACATGATCACAACATTTATAGGGCTAGTCATGAGCTTTCCAACGCACCAAGCTCCGTGCCATTTGGCCAAGCATAGCCCAAGGTATGCTTGCCGAAGCGCAGGTTTCACTCACCACAGAAACGCCTAATGCCTCCATGGTGCGCACACGCCGTGGCGCCTTCCTTCACGTGCGAAGCGCCTTTCTCAAGGCGCAGATCCTCTTGCACGTGGTGTAGGGGTCTCTTGCACTGTTTTCATGCACCCTACCCACTTTTGGGCCGAGTTTGGTGATGGGGTGTGACGAGGTTCGAAACCTGTCCGCGGACCTGCAGTCAGAATTTTGACTAAGTCCCTGAGTAACAAAACGTAATAGTGAGTTTCGGACGCCGAGCCATGATTTTGGCTAATTCCCACAGTAACAACCTGCACTACTGGATCCGGTGGATGATCCGCCGGATTCGGTGGATCATCCACCGGACGCCTCGGCAGGCCTGTCGGAGCATTTTCTCCAGATGGTAATTTTGTTACTCGGTCCGGTCGATTATCGACCGGATTTTGAGTCGGAGCCGGCTCCCAGAGCCGCTGCGCATACCCCAACTTTGGAAGACCATATCTCCCTCGATACTTGTCCGATTCCGGCAAAAAACCTTCCACCGGATTTAGCGACTCGTGAACTTTGAGGGGAAATCCTTCATTTTAGTATCCGAGAAATCTTTGAGTCACCAGATCCGCCGGAGCGGCGTTTCCAATTTCTGGCGGCTCGTCGGCGCCTCCCGGCGCCGTACTTGGGCATGCGGAGGGGCAAATTTGCAACAGTGCACTCATTGCAGGATGCCCTGTCACAGGTGGCTGCGGAATCGTCCCCGCCTGCATTGCTCCCCCATGTGGCGGTGGCGGATACACACATGGCTGGGTCATTTCCGCCGCAGGGAGGACTACAGCTCCCACCGGCGTCATTCCGGCAGACAAGGGCACCTGGGGAGCCTGTTGTTAGTTTGCTGGTTGCGCGGAACCCCAGGCCAGAGAGGGTGTTGATGGTCCCACTTGCGTGGTTCCCAGGTTCAGTTGTTGGGGGTGCATCGGCGTTTGCTGCAGACCCAGCACCAGGGTTTGTGCCTGTCCATCCGTTAGCCCCGACCCAGCAAACCGTGGTGGCGGGTCCGTCCCCAGCTGCCCGTCCTGGGCGGGAGCCGTACTCTCCGCTGAGAAGGCGTTGACCCGCGGATGCTATTGGGGGACTAGCTGCTGCTCGCCCGGGGTGGAGTATGCCTGGGACCCATGTTCCCCTAGTTGCACCACCTTGGGCGGCGGACGCGTCATGGGTGATGAGTGTTGCAACAGGGGGTTGAATGCCGTTGTTGGCTGCTGCCCGCCACGACGTCGGTAGACCAATCCGCGGTAGGCTTCGGGTTCTCCACTAGCGGATTGCTGCTTTGATCATGGAGGGGGATTGGAAAACCATGGTGGTGCCGTGACCACTGCCTCTTATCCCTCCGACTCGTACTAGGACTGGCTGGATCCGCGGCTGCCATGGCCGGAGATGGTCTCTACTTCCACACACTCACCGAGAGCGTCCATGATACGATGCCAGTGCAACTGCTCCAGCCAGTCGGTCACCCGTCGGTGTTGAAGGAGCGGATCAGCGCCGGGCGAGGAGCTGACTGGGGTGCGGGACAGCACAGGAGAGGAGTCCGGGCTGCCTGCGTAGGTGATGGCTCGGCGCGGCAGGAAGCACCGCACTGATGGCTGTTGCTGTCGTCTCCTAAAATCCTGATACACAAAGCTTGCTGCCAACATCAATGACTGATCTGAAGGGTACGTGCAGTTCCGCTGAACAAAGAGCAAGGACCATTCCACGCTCACCCCACCATGACATTGATACCCCCAATGCTGCCGCGCGCTCAGCTTTCTCCGCGCTGGTGAGGCTCCGCGCCACCCGCGGAGTATGTTCCCTGCCCACACTTTCCCACCTAGAAATGTATGTTTAGCTGGGTAAAGACACTAATGCTAGACGACTGGCAATTCGCGGACCACAGGTCTGGACCTTTGCGGGAGAACCTCACCGGTGAATGACACTCCATGGCCCACTTCTTGCCACACGCAAGCCCGCCACCTTGTGGCCTCCAGCTCCTCTTCGCGGAAACTTGTTCCACAGCCGTGCGCAAGCAAGGGCACCGCTGGCAGCTCACTTTACCCCGGGTTTGGCTCTTCACGCACCTTGTCCCACCGACCGCGAACAGGATACCAAAGGTACTGGAAGGCAAGGGAGCGGAGGGTTGAGAGCACAGATGAGAGCGAGTAAACGTCTTTGATAATCTGTGGCAGAGTACAGGAGATGCGGAGTGACCATCAAGAATACAATCAGGACAGGTCTGCATACATTGTTGCCACCTAAGCCTTATCTACTTGGGACTCCGCACGGTGTGTCTACACACCGTCGGTCTCATCCCTCTCATGGCGTCCTTTTTCCTTCTTCTAGGACTCCACGCAGTGCGGCAACACACCGCGGGTCTCATCCACACACCCTCATACAACACATCTTCTACTTGTCATCTTCTACATCTGCGGCTCGTATGCGCGGTCTTCGTATTCTTCCTTGAACCTTCGTCTTCCGCGGTGCATCTCCAGGGATTCTTCCGTGATTGATGCTCCATCTTTTTGTGCTGATTGGTTGTTGCTCCCGAGATTGCTCCATCCATTTGCTGACCTTCCTGTGCTCTTTCAGTAGCTACACGTCTTTAGTGCGGCTTGGTCCTTATTCCCTTTGTACCACGGATTCCCCCGCCACTGCTTCCCGCCTTTTCCCGTCTTCCGCCACAAGCGCTTGAGATAGCCGTAGGGAAGTCGCCGCAGGTGGACGTCAATCTGCGGCAGCTTCCCCACGGCCAGCTGTCCTCTCTGCCCCTATATTGGGCGCCATCCTACGCTCAACCGCGTGTGCAAGAGCGAGCGTTCCTTGCGCGGTTCTTAGCTTGCCGAGGTTCCATCTCCGCGGAATGACCCCTCCGCGGATCAGCGGTAGAAACATGCTTGACAATATCATCCACGCACACCGGCTCTGGCCACTCCTTCACTGCTTCCACCTTTTTTGGGTCCATGCGGATCCCCCTCTAGTTGACAATGTGCCCAAAGAGCTCCACCTTGTGCTTGGCAAATTCACACTTGCTGAGCTTGGCAAACAACCGCTCCTTTCTCAGAACTTCCATCACTGTCCGCAGGTGCTCTTGGTGCTCCTCCATCGTCTAGAAGTAGACAAGGATTTTGTCGAGGAAAACAACCACAAAATGGTCCAACTAAGGGTGGAACACCTGGTTCATCAATGCCATGAATGTAGCAGGAGCATTCGTTAGCCCAAAAGACATCACGAGATACCCGAAGTATCCATAGCGCGTTCGGAATGGAGTTTTCCCACATCAACCTGTGCAATACGGATTTGGTGATACCCCGACCTCAGGTCTAGTTTGCTGAAGACACAAGCGCTATGTAGTTGGTCGAACAATTCCTCGGCCTGTGGCAACGGGTAGCAGCTCTTAACTGTGATGTTGTTGAGCGCCCAGTAGTCCACGCACATCCGGAGCTTTCCTGATTTCTTCTTGACGAAAAGGAGTGGCGTGGCGCCGCGTATGGAGACACTGACGGCCGAATGAAGCCTTGGTCCACCAAATACCCCAACTGCTTCTTAAGCTCCGCAAGCTCCCCATCGCTCATGCGGTTGTAAGATCGCACCGTTGGTGACAAACCTTGCACCACCACCATCTTGTGGTCAATGGCGCACCGTGGTGGCAGCCCCTTTGGGAACTCCTATGGAGAAACGTCCCCGAACTCCTTGAGTACCTCCCTAACACCGGGAGGCAACACTGGAGCTCCCAACCCTTCTACCGGCTGTCACGATGAGATACACGTGGTGCAGTCCCGACGTTTGTCTGATCGTCTCTAATGGTTCACGTCTAGTGTTTTGGGCGAATATGAGACTGAGCGTGAGCTTTCTGGTCGCCTCACGCTATGTGAGCAGGAATTTAGAGACAATCAGTTTTGCGAGGAGGATAACATCATTTTGCGTTAGTGTTTGAACATGGACATGATCATAACATTTATAGGGCTATTTATGAGCGTTCCAACGCACCAAACCACGCGCGATTCGCCCAAGCGTAGGTAAAGTTATGCTTGTCGAAGCGCAGGTCTCACCCACCACAGAAGCCTGACGCCGCCACTCGCCATGGCGCCTTCGTTCACGTGCGAAGCGCCTTTCCCAAGGCGCATATCCCATTGCACATGGTGTGAGGGTCCCCTGCACTGTTTCCATGCACTCTACCCACTTTTGGGTCGCGTTTGGTGATGGGGTGTGACGAGGTTTGAAACCTGTCCGTGGACATGTAGTCAGAATTTCGACCAAGTCCCCGAGTAACAAAACGTACTTCTGAGTTTCGGACGTTGAGCAAGGATTTTGGCTAAGTCCCTCCGTAACAACCCGCACTACTGGATCTGGTGGATGATCCACCTGATCAGGTGGATCATCCACCGGACGCCTCGGCAGGCCTATCGGAGCATTTTCTCCAGATGGTATTTTTGTTACTCGGTCCGGTCGATTATCGACCGGATTTCGAGTCGCAACCGGCTCTCAGAGTCGCTACGCATACCCCAACTTTGGAAGGCCATATCGCCCTCGATACTTGTCTGATTCCGGCGAAACAACTTCCACCGGATTCAGCAACTTGTCAACTTTCAGGGGCAATCCTCCATTTTAGGATCCGAGCAATGTTTGAGTCGCCAGATCCGCCGGAGCGGCGTTTCCACTTTCTGGCGGCTCATTGGCGCCTCCCGGCGCCGCACTTGGGCATTCGGAGGGGCAATTTTTTCAACAATCTCCCCCTTGCACCTGCCATGCCCGCTGCTCCTGCTTGCTCTCACTCATCTTCCGCTGCGCCCTCTAGCCCGTCATAGCTGGTCATCCCAAGTCCGTCCACGCTCATCGCGTGCCGGTCCGCGGGTTGCGCTTTGGTCAAGGAATCCGTAAGCATGTTGTGCGTGCTGCAGTGCTGTAGCACCACCTGCCCCTTCTCGACCATGTCCCGTGCGTAGTGATAACACACATCGATGTGCTTTGTCCTCCTGTCCTGCGTCGGGTTGTTGGTCAGCGAGATGGAGCCGGTGTTGTCCTCTTGCACCACCGTAGGCTCCAGCTGCGGCACGCCCAGCTCCCCCAGTAGCCTGCGGAGCCACACCGCCTCCTTGAACGCCTCAGCCAGCGCGATGTACTCAGCTTCCACTGTGGAGGTGGCAACACAGTCCTGCTTCCTGCTTCACCACGGGACCGCTGCACCAGTGAGGAAGAACACGTAGCCGGATGTAGACTTCCGCTTGTCCACATCCCCAACGTAGTCTGCATCCGTGTAGTAGACCGCCCGCCCCTTGCCGACTAACCTCAGGCGCACGTGCCGCGTTGCGTGCAGGTAGCGGAGGATGCGCTTGACCGCCTGCCAGTGTAGTGACCCTGGGTCGGCTACGTACCTACTCACTTGGCCAACCGCGTAGGCTAGGTCCGGTCGAGTCGCCACCATGGCGTACATGAGGCTGCCCACCGCCGATTGGTACGGCACCCCTGCCATATCCTCCCGCTCTTCTTTTGTTTGCGGCGCCATTGCTACACTTAGTGCACAGGTGGTGGAGACACGACTGCACATTGGTTTGCAGTCCTCCATGCCGTACCGCTTCAGCACCTCGGCCACGTATTTAGCCTGCCCTAGCTCAAGCGTGCGCGCCCTCCGGTTCCGCGTAATGCTCACCCCGAGGTAGAACTCCAGCTCCCCCATGTCCGACATCTGGACCCTGTTGCTCAGCTGCTCTTTTAGTTGCTGCTGGCTTGGCAGGTCTGAAGAGCACAAGATCAGATCGTCCACGTAGAGTGCGACAATCTGATGGAGCTTCTTGCTGCGACGCACGTACACACTGTGATCCGCCTCACAGCGCTTGAAGCCGAGTTGTGCCATAAAGCTGTCCATGTGTTGGTACCAGCATCGGGGCGATTGCTTCAGCCCGTACAAGGACTTCCGCAGCTTGCACACCTTGCCCTCCGGCGCCTCCACCCCCTCCGACACCTCCATGTAGATTTCCTTGTCGCTGATGCCATTGAGGAAGGCCGTCCTTACGTCCATTTGGTGGAGCTCCATGTCCTTCACAGCTCCCACCGCAAGGATCGCTCCGATGCTTGTGAACTTGGCGACGGGGGCAAACTTCTCATCGTAGTGCTCGCCCTTACGCTGTGCGTACCCCTTCGCCACAAGCCGTGCCTTGTACTTGTCAACCACACCTTCCTTTGTGAACTTGGTCTTGAAGACCCACTTGAAGCCGATGACCTTGGCGTCTTTCGGCCTGTCAACCAGCTGCCACGTGTTGTTTTCAGCAATGGACGCCAACTCCGACTTGATGGCGGTGTCCCACTGCTCCCCCTTGGGCCACGAAAGTGCCTCTTATACGGTCGTCGGTTCCGTTGATGCAGCCAGCATGCACCGTGTCATGCCGATCCATCGACCGGTGCCTGCGTCAAAACGCTTCCCCGCTCTCCGCTGCCTCATGCTGCGGCGCGGCAGTCTTGGCGGCGTCTCGTCGCTCTGTTGCGATCCTTCCAACTCAGCCCGCTCCGGTGAATCATCGACCGGATGGCTTCTCGAGGATTCCTCCCGCTCCGGTGAACCATCAACCGGACGGACGACGCGTCTCGAGGATTTTTCTCCGACGCCCGACGCGAACTCCGCCGGGAGTACGCGCTTCGGCACCCGCGGTGCCTCCTTCGACGGGTCATTCCGCCGGATCTCCAGCCCAGCTGCATTGTCGTCGGAGTCCTCCGCGTCGGCTGCTGCACTTGCTGCACCGCCGGGCTCCGACATTGCATCATCGACCTCCGCATCCGCCGGCTCCTCCTCGTAGTCAAGGAGCTGGAACCACCTTCCCTGTTTTGAAGTGTTCTCGACGCTTATATCGTTGTTGCTGCTGCTCAAGCTCTACTGCTCGTTGCACTCGACGTCACGGCTGCGGATGATCTCTTGCGTGCGCGGGTCCTAGAGCCGATACGCCTTTTGCATGCTCTCATAGCCGAGGAACAAGCACGACTTCGTGCGCAGTTCCAGCTTGCTGTCGCGTCGTTACACTGCTTGTACCATCGCGTGCGCCTTGCACGCGAACACCTTCAGGTGCGCCACGTTTGGCTTGCGCCCACTCCAAACCTCTTGCGGCGTCTTCTAGCCGCCCTTGCCCTTCAGCACCACTGTTGGGGTGAGGTCGATGGTGTAGCTCGCTCTACGCACAGCCTCTGCCCAGAACCCTCGTGGCAACCCCGTATCCACAAGCATGGTCCTTACCATGTTGAGCATCGTCTGGTTTGCCGGCTCTGCCACTCCGTTGGACTGTGGCGAGTACGGCGTAGTGGGTTCCCACTTGATGCCCTGCTGCTTCATCCACCCGCTGCAGCCCACGTACTCTCCGCCATTGTCACTTTGTAGCGTTCTGACCTTCCGACCAATCTACCTCTCCCCTGCTGCGACGTACTCCTTCAGCCGGTCTAGGACCTCGCCCTTCCGCTTCATGAAGTACACGTAGAGTTTCCTACTGCAGTCGTCAATGAAAGTGACGAAGTATCTCAAGCTGCCGTTTGACGGTGTTTTGAATGGTCCGCACACGTCGCTGTGCACGACCTTCAGTAGGTCCTTTGCGCGAGCCTCGTTCTCGTTGAACGTCTTGCGCTGCGCCTTGCCCAAAATGTAAGGCTCGCACGTTTTGTGCGCTGCTGCATCTGCTGTCGCGTCTGCACCGTCGATGATGAGGGCGCGGACCATGTCGCGCTTCGCCATCTCCTTTAGGGTTGCTGGCGCCGAATGCCCCAACCGTCGGTGCCAGAGCTCCAGATCAGCGCTTCCTCCCTTGGCCATGTTGACGACGCGCTCCTGCAAATCTGCTGCGTTGGAGGCCGCGGGGACCACCTTGGTCTCTACGATGTAGAGACCGCCCTCACGCTTTGCCTCCGGCACGACCTCGCCGTCGCCGTCGATACGCACCACTGCGCCTTTCTTGCGGAAGAGGACCTCATATCCATTTTCTGTCAAGCGGCTAACACTCAGGATGTCAGCCAGGCCGGGGACGTGCTACACATCACGGATTGTGCACAACTCTTTCTTACCGCCCACCACGACTTCCACCTCCACGTCGCCTTGGCCGGCCGCCGGCTGGACTTTGTCGTTTGTGACCGCCATTGACTTGGAGGACTTCTCGTAGGTGACAAACCCCACCTTCTCAACTTGGGTGTGCTTCTCGGCCCCGGAATCCTGGCACCGCCTGTTGGCCTTCTTGAGGAAGTGGTTCTTGTTGCCGTTGAGGAGCGACCTACCCTTGCTATTTCTGCCGCTGGTCTTTACCTCCTCCGGGCACTCACGGGCCGAATGGCCCTCTTTGCCGCAATTGTGGCACGGACCTTTCTTGGTGCCCTTCTTGTCGCCGCCCTTTCCGCCACTTCCTCGGCCCCCGCTTCTGCCACCCCGCGTTTTGGTGACAAGGGCCGATGAGGAAGATGAGGACTCCCCGCAGCTCTGTCGCTGCACCTCGTTGCGGATGTACTCTGCGACCACGCCATAGGTGAGCTTGTCCTCCGACCATCCTCCGAGAACAGTGATGAAAAGATCCCAACTGTCAGGTGTCAACCGGCCTGAGGCAAACGGACTAGAAAACAGGGCCGACACAATAGCACCTGCCGTCCGCTCCTAGCATTTCAGCTAGGAGAAGATATCACCCTCAGGATCACGGTTCCACACTGAGCAGTTCCTAGGCAATCACTTGCTAGCAACTGTGTCCACTTAACACTTGGTCACTTTCGCGCGAGGTGCTAGTCAAAGACTAACTCCTGGGGCTTAGACCAACCAGTGTCTTCTTTATACTGTTCCTTAGTTGGACAACTCTGTGAGGAGCATCTAAGGCCAGATTGTGTAAATAGAATAAGGAATGAGCCTGGTACATATAGTCCTAGGCCTGGCTTCTAAGGTGTGTGGGCAGTGACACTTTTGGGGTGGTCACTCCAAACCACCTCACCAGTCCGCCAATTGGCGCATCCACTGACCGCCAAGTGGCGCACTCTCCTCATGCATGGAGAAATGTCTAAGAAACTTCCCTTGTGCTAGAAGGTCATAAAACCTCCTGCGCACATCAAGGCTCGATCGCAGGACCTGTTGTCCCTAAGTCAAACATGCTATCCGTTGCGCTACACTTCTGGTGTCTCGCTTGGACTTGCACCACGAACAAGGTTTGGGGGACTT
>SZWC01024069.1:0-13800 GCA_023375785.1 Penium margaritaceum
GCCTCCGGAGTGGGGAGGGGCATGGAGGGAGTGGTGGGGAAGAGCGCGTTAGGAGGGGTTCACAATCCGCAGCTCTTGGCAGAGGAAGAGGGCTGGCTACTGTGTGGCTTTGGGTGGGGGGATCTGTCAACGGCACGGAGCAAGGGGGAGGTGGAGTAGGGCTTGGGGCAAATGCCTCGTCGAGGGGACAAGACTGGGGTGTGTCTGTTGGGGACGAGGGAGGGGCGGCCGAAGATGTGCTGTGGTCTGGCCTGCCGCATGCGGGGCCCATCGTGAGCCTTCAGTGGAGGCCTGAGGTAGATTCGGAGCTGCAAGGAGCCAGCGGACTTCACCATCGCCATCATCGCCCGATTCTCCTCACGTGTGCTGAGGATGGGACAGTGAGGCTTTGGATGGAGTTGGATGGGGGACGAAGCCGCCTCGACAGCAGCAGCAGAAGTAGTGGTGGTGGTGGTGGTAGCGGGCAGGGTGGCAGGGCGTCGAGAGTGGGGAAGCAGGGTGGGCAGCACCGACCGCAGTCCCCGGCGTTCTTTGTGTGTGCGGTGATTGAGGCAAACAGCTTCTTGGGTGGCCGCCTTGGCACTGACGTGTGGGTGTCCTGGGCCGAGGAGTCCTTGGTGGGACAGGCTTCCGGAGGATCCAGCAGCAGCAGCAGCACAACCAGTGGCAGCAGCAGCGGCAGTGGTGGTGGTGGTGCAGCGCACCCTCACAGCTTTGGGAATGGGGTGGTCCGGGGCGGCGACGTGGCGCCTTGTGAGTGGCTGGTTGGTCTGGGCCCGCAGGGCACTGTGACGCTGTGGGCGGTGCACTGCTTGGATGACATCTCGCCGCCACGGTGTCCACGGACGATGATGTGGCAGCAGGCGATTGGCCTCCTCCCTCCCTTCGCTTCCTCAGCCCCCCTCACTGCCTCTGATCGAAGCAGCCGCACACAGCTGCAGAACGGAAGGATAGGAGGGCAGTCTGGAGTGCATGCCGTGCATCGGTTGGTGTCGTCAGCGGGTTGGGGAAGGCTTGTGAGGGCGTCGGTGCGGAGGGCTGCAGGAAACCGCGGGGGCCCTCCGCTTGCCATGGAGATGGTGGAGGCAATGCCTCACCGTGGCACGGTGCGGTTCTCTCGTGCGTGGCCGCCGTTTGCTGCCATCGGTGGTGGAGGTGGAGCAGCGTACCAGAGCACAGGGAGCATCGTCTCAGGACTGCCAGGTGGCAGCGCCGGATTGGCTGCCCATGGACCTCATGGGGCCCATCTGGGAACTGGACAGCAAGGGCGAGGTGGAGGGGGTGGAGCGTTGGCGAAGAAAAGTTCTCCGTGGGGGCTTTCGTCTAGGTCGGTAGCGTTTGGAGGGCACGAGGGCCACGTTTCACAGGTCGCTGTGCACCCTGCACCAGGCGCACAACTGGCTGCTACAGTGGACTCCAACGGTTTTGTCCTTTTGTGGCAGTCTTGCGTAGAGCAACTCGTGGGCTCGCACATTCCTCCCATCGTATGCCAATCAGAGCAGTCATTTGGTCCTCCATTTTGGAAACCGCAGGCACGAATTCTCGTGGAGGAAGTCCTGGACGTGAATACGAAAGAATTGGAAGCCAGGACAAAGGTGAGGGTGGCTTGGGCTCCTCTCATCNCGTTTCACAGGTCGCTGTGCACCCTGCACCAGGCGCACGACTGGCTGCTACAGTGGACTCCAACGGTTTTGTCCTTTTGTGGCAGTCTTGCGTAGAGCAACTCGTGGGCTCGCACATTCCTCCCATCGTATGCCAATCAGAGCAGTCATTTGGTCCTCCATTTTGGAAACCGCAGGCACGAATTCTCGTGGAGGAAGTCCTGGACGTGAATACGAAAGAATTTGAAGCCAGGACAAAGGTGAGGGTGGCTTGGGCTCCTCTCATCCTTCCAGATGGCGCTTCAATATTGGCTGTCGGTGGTTCAGGCGGGGTTGGACTCTACCTGACCGGATCAGTGCACCTTCCAGGAAGCAACAGCAGAATTGGGCAAAGCCAGATGGCCTTGAATGACTCCAACAGGGCAAGCAGCGACTCGCACTCTCGGCCTTTTGTGAGCCACCTGGTCTGCCGACTCCCATTTGTCGACGGTAAGGGGGGCGAGGGGAAGGGCCAGAGCACATGTGTGGAGAGCGTCCGCTGTTTTGCTGTGGGTCCGAGATGCAGTGCTGGTACGGAGTTTGCCGCAAACGCAGATCCTGACACCCTCGGTGGCCATGGTTTCCTAGACGTGGTGGTAATGGCTGTCACGGATGGCGGACGGCAGGTGCACTCGTGGCTTGTCTCCGTGGGCCTGACGGATGCGAGTGATGGGGAGCAGCAAGCGCAGAAGCAGACTGGGATGACTGAGGTGAGACCAAGGCAGACTAGTGGTGATGTCGGGTGTACCATGGACAGGGTTGCGGCAGTCGGCCGCTGGTTCGTTGCAGTAGAGCCTTGGTCTGAGGTGTCGACTGGAACAGCCGGAGCAGATGCTGCAGCAGAAAGCGCCGCCACAGCTGCCGACGTCATGACGGGAAGAGGCACGACAGAGGCAGGCATTCNGACCGGATCAGTGCACCTTCCAGGAAGCAACAGCAGAATTGGGCAAAGCCAGATGGCCTTGAATGACTCCAACAGGGCAAGCAGCGACTCGCACTCTCGGCCTTTTGTGAGCCACCTGGTCTGCCGACTCCCATTTGTCGACGGTAAGGGGGGCGAGGGGAAGGGCCAGAGCACATGTGTGGAGAGCGTCCGCTGTTTTGCTGTGGGTCCGAGATGCAGTCCTGGTACGGAGTTTGCCGCAAACGCAGATCCTGACACCCTCGGTGGCCATGGTTTCCTAGACGTGGTGGTAATGGCTGTCACGGATGGCGGACGGCAGGTGCACTCGTGGCTTGTCTCCGTGGGCCTGACGGATGCGAGTGATGGGGAGCAGCAAGCGCAGAAGCAGACTGGGATGACTGAGGTGAGACCTAGGCAGACTAGTGGTGATGTCGGGTGCACCATGGACAGGGTTGCGGCAGTCGGCCGCTGGTTCGTTGCAGTAGAGCCTTGGTCTGAGGTGCCGACTGGAACAGCCGGAGCAGATGCTGCAGCAGAAAGCGCCGCCACAGCTGCCGACGTCATGACGGGAAGAGGCACGACAGAGGCAGGCATTCTCGCAGAGAGTGGGAATCGGCGGAGGAACACACAAGGCAGAGACAGCCAGCAAATGCAGGCTAAGGCCTCCTCTCCTGCCGTGTCTCCGGCAGGAAAGGCCAGTAGTCCTTCCCCCTCCTCCTTCTCCTCCTCCTCAGTTCGCCAAGGCATAGCACCAAGCAAGGCCGCGAGGGACGGGTCTGGCCATGGGTCATCCGAGTCGCAGAAGGTTCTGTCGCCTTGTCCAAGCAGGTGCCTTGCACTGGAAGCAGTGGCTCTTGATCCTGTGCACATGGAGGACGGCTCAGCGGTCACCTCGATCGCTGTCGTTCCCGGAGGTCTCGCCGCTCCCGCATGGTGGTGGAGCGGTGGCGACGCTGCCGCTGCCCCTGCCGGTGACAGGTCCTTGACTGCCAGCACTGCTGAAAGGGTTGCGTCGGCTGCCCGCCTCTCGTTTGAGGCTGCAGACTGGTCGGCAACGGCGTCCTCCAAGTCCTCCTGGATGCCCTATGACGAGTCCGTGGGAAGAGGTGGAGGAGGAGGGAGAGCGACTGCAGGGGAGATGATGGGAGAGGCTGGACTGGTGGTCTCGTCGGGTCTGAGGACGAGTTGTGGATACTCTTTTGCCACAGCATGCGCAGATGGTCGGGTCAGGCTGTGGAGGCTGAGGACGACCGAGGGGTTGGAGGATGTTTTGGTGTCGTCGGCTGCTGAACCGGGTGCTGAAGCGAGTGGCGGTTGGGCATGCGTTGGGGAGCTGCAGGCAGCGACAGTGCCACTGCAGACCTTGGCCATTGCTCCTGGTGGTGGGGAGCTTGCCACGGCTGTGAGTGCCAGCTGTGGCAACTGTGGCGAACCCCTTGGGCCGTCGCACTCCGGGCAGGAGGGTGCCGACGGCGGGTGCACTGGGATGAGCAGCGGAGGGGTGAGGCAGGGGACCGGGTCCGTTGTGACAATGTGGTCAGCGGCAAGGGCAACAGCGACATCGGCTGCGGCGTCTGCAGGTGCAGCAGCAGGCTCAAGCCCTGTAGGTGGTGGTGGTGATGATGGTGGGCGTGTGCTTGACTGCTTCAGACCTGTCGCGCTGCTGACAGTTGGGGAACGTGTGCTGCCTGGTGGTCTGATCTGGCACGATGTCGGGTGCGGGCAGCCGCTCCTCACCGTGGCCACGGAGGGTCAGGTTCATGTCCTCTGCCCAACGCGTCCGCATGGTCCTCTCCCTCGTGCTTGGGGCTCAGAGGGAGAGCGCGTGGCCGGAGGAGGAGGGGCCATNAGCGGAGGGGTGAGGCAGGGGACCGGGTCCGTTGTGACAATGTGGTCAGCGGCAAGGGCAACAGCGACATCGGCTGCGGCGTCTGCAGGTGCAGCAGCAGGCTCAAGCCCTGTAGGTGGTGGTGGTGATGATGGTGGGCGTGTGCTTGACTGCTTCAGACCTGTCGCGCTGCTGACAGTTGGGGAACGTGTGCTGCCTGATGGTCTGATCTGGCACGATGTTGGGTGCGGGCAGCCGCTCCTCACCGTGGCCACGGAGGGTCAAGTTCATGTCCTCTGCCCAGTGCGTCCGCATGGTCCTCTCCCTCGTGCTCGGGGCTCAGAGGGGGAGCGCATGGCCGGAGGAGGAGGGGCCATTGGTAAGGGTTCCAGTTCCGCCGGTGACTTTGGAGCGTTTGGGAGTGGCCCTTCAGTAGGCATGGGGCGCGTGTGGAGTCAGCAGCAGGCCATGGGTTCGAACCTGGGACCTGCCACTGCAGGGCTGCACGGCATGACTGCAGGCTTGGCGGTGAAGAAGGCGAGTTCAGATTCAGCGCTTGCTGAAAGTGACCAAGGCAGCGACAACGGCAGTGGTGCAGTGGGCNGTCCTCTGCCCAGTGCGTCCGCATGGTCCTCTCCCTCGTGCTCGGGGCTCAGAGGGGGAGCGCATGGCCGGAGGAGGAGGGGCCATTGGTAAGGGTTCCAGTTCCGCCGGTGACTTTGGAGCGTTTGGGAGTGGCCCTTCAGTAGGCATGGGGCGCGTGTGGAGTCAGCAGCAGGCCATGGGTTCGAACCTGGGACCTGCCACTGCAGGGCTGCACGGCATGACTGCAGGCTTGGCGGTGAAGAAGGCGAGTTCAGATTCAGCGCTTGCTGAAAGTGACCAAGGCAGCGACAACGGCAGTGGTGCAGTGGGCAGTGGCTGGGTCAAGGTGGGAATCCTGCAGGGAGGTTGTTCAAGCAGCCTGCGGCAGCAGTTTACTTGCGCAGCTTGGACGCCCCATGGCCACCTCCTTGTCGGCTGCAGCGGAGGGGCTGTCGTTGCCGTAAGCCCGTGGTTGCTGCCCGTTCTGAACACTTCTGGCGAAGCAGCATCTTCTTCTCAGGTCCACTCTTCGATACCCAAGCCTTGCATTCTCTCCCCAGAGCTCCTGCGGTCTCCAGGGTGCCATGCAGTGGAGCCAGCGAAGGGCCCATTTGGATCAGCAGCTTCTCGGAGGGATCCTCACAGTGTTTTCCTCAGCGCTGGAGCGGAGGGTGGAGGTGTGGTGGAGAACGAGGGACAACACGGACCGTCTGCTGTGGGTGGGGGAGAAGGATGCAGGGCTGTGAGACTTGTGGATGCGATGTGGGCGGTTGGGGCTCCTGCACCTGATTACCACCCCACGGTCATCACATACCTTCTATGGACAGGTTCGTAAGGTGCCTTAATTTTGTGTCCCCACCCCCCACCCCTCCCTGCGGTCCCTCCCTGCCTTCCCGTTGCACCTCCTTCCTGCAACTCCATTCAAACACTCCAACCTCTCTTGGCCTGCGATCTTGCTCTCTGTAATCTCTCTCAAACCCTGATTTTGGATTTCGCTTTGTGAACTCAACCAGCTTCAGTTGCTTCTTTTCCTCATCGTGTCCCTTTCCCTGAACCTGCCAGATGGCTGTTTTATCGAGTGCGCGCAAATGTTGCGCGGCATGAGACATCATGCGGAAGCACGCTGGAAAAGTCGAATGCGTACGTCCTGGGTTGGCCTTTTGCTGGTGATCTGCGCACAGAGCGGTCCACATTCCTCTACATCCCCTTTGCTTTCTCACCCTTTTCAGAGCAGATGAGACAGCTGCACCACCTGAAACTGTCAGGCTGACAGCCACTGCAGGGCTGGAATGCAAAGCGCTGTAACAGAGCGCTTCGCTAACCGCTGAAGCGGTTACATTTCTGCACTCCTTGCATCCTCTTCCTCTTCCTCTTCCTTGGATGTGTCTACAATCCCACATGTACATGTGTCTACAATCCCACATGTGCATGCGTCTACAATCCCACATGTGCATGCGTCTACGATCCCACATGTGCATGTGGACAACAGTTCCATCTCTGCATGTGGACAACACTTTTCACTCTTGCAGGGAACATGCACAGCGCACGGTCCATTTTCCGCCACACTGCTCGCTGCATCCTCTTACGAAACCCCAAACCCCACACAAACGCTCTGCTGCAATCACCCTCAACAAAGCCAACTCTCTTTTCTTCAACCCCTTCTTCAACCCTCGACTCGAGCACGGCTCGAACGGGACTTGGTGGTCAAGGCTCGTCGTCGCCTGTTCTAGACTCGATGGCTCCTCAACCAAGCATGCTTCTCGCGCCACTGTCCACCCTAAGCATACCAGGCCACTCGGCCCCCCAGTCTGCCTCGTCTCATCCTTCCACAGCCGCCGTNAGCCAACTCTCTTTTCTTCAACCCCTTCTTCAACCCTCGACTCGAGCACGGCTCGCACGGGACTTGGTGGTCAAGGCTCGTCGTCGCCTGTTCTAGACTCGATGGCTCCTCAACCAAGCATGCTTCTCGCGCCACTGTCCACCCTAAGCATACCAGGCCACTCGGCCCCCCAGTCTGCCTCGTCTCATCCTTCCACAGCCGCCGTTGCTTCCTCCTCGGCCTTTGGCAGCAGCGGCGGTAGCCGGGGCAGCGCCTGGGGCGGCGGGTTTGGAGGAGAGACTTCTGCCGGCGGTGGTAAGAGTGGTGGGAGCGATGCTCCGAAGAGCAATCCCTTCAGTCTGTTTGCAAGTGCTGCTGGAGCTAATGAGGGAGGGAAGAGGGGTGGGGACGGTGCAGATGGTCGGTCAGCTGCGATGAGGTCAGCGTTTTCTTTCTTTGAGCCGGAGGAAGAAAGTTCTGATGAGGGAAAGGGAGGGGGTGATGAGGGTGAGGATGTGGAGGAGGAGAGGTGGAGGTCAGTGTTGAAAACAGGAGGAGAGGAGCCCGTAGGTGAGGAAGAAGCAGGTCTGATTGGTCAGGCTGTGTCAGAAGCGTCTGGGAACCTTCTAGGCCTGGAGCCTGAGGAGGCAAGTCAACTGAAAGCTTTGTGGGAGGTGTTTCGAGGTATGGACAGAGGGGCGCAGGCTCGCAGCACGGCCTCCTGGCAGAGGGAGGCCGCATTGGACATGGCCGGAAAGCGATTTCTGCTGGCGCTGCGCGTCCGACGTCTGCTGCAGCAGCAAGCCGTCGCAGCAGCCCAGCAGGCGCAAGAGGAGGCCCAGAGGCTCGGCAGCAACCGCAGCGGCAGCGGTGGCATGGGCAACAGCAGAAGCTCGCCTTCCCTCACCATGTCTTCTGGCAGCAAGGGAAGTGCTGTGAGTGTGTCTGGTTTCCATCCCGGCCCTGGGGAGACGGCCGGTGATTCTGCCGAGTCAGCACTTGCTGACTCAGCAGCAGTGGCATGGGCTGTCCAATCAGAGGCCAAGGAGACGCTGCTGGACGCGTGCCTGGAGGAGTGGGCAGGTGCAGGAGGGCAGCAGGAGGGGGGCGGTGTGGCTGGAGGGGGGTTGGCTGTGACGTGGACCAAGCTGCGCGCCATTGGTGCTGGCTACTGGGTCACCAACGTCACATTTCTGCGCCAACTTGTGAGTTCGTAGGGTCCATGGTTTGTGCTGACAGTCGTTGCGGTATGCACACGGACGGACGTTGATGGCTCATGTCGGTGACACAGCTCTGGCTCACTCTTGCAGCATGGTGCTTGTTTCTTCAAAAGCCTACACAGTTGGCATTTGTTCCGCTGTCGTGTGAGGTAATCTCTCAACGCCTTGCAAACGGTTTGCAAGGGGTTGAAGAAATTCATATCCCTTGCTCTTGCAGCATGGTCCTCGTTTCTTTCAAGCGCCTACACAATCAGCACCTGGTGCAACTGTGGTGTGTAAAAACATCTGAACCGCTTGCAAACGGGTTGCTAGAGGTTCAAGGAATCCGTACCCTTCACTCTTGCATCATGGTGCTTGCTCCTTCAAAAAAAGCCTACACAGTCAGCATCTGTTCCACTGTCGTATAGGACTCATGTTTCGCAGACGGTTTGCAAGTCCTTCGAGGAAAGAACGTTTCCTACTCTTGCAGCGAGGTGCTTGTTTGCAGTATGACTACCCCTACGATTGTTTGCAGTATGACTACCCCTACGATTGTTTGCAGTATGACTACCCCTACGATTGTTTGCAGTATGACTACCCCTACGATTGTTTGCAGTATGACTACCCCTACGATTGTTTCCTGAAGACCCTGCACCATCTGCATCTGTACCACTGTCGTGTCATGTTTGTTGGATTAGGAAATGGTGTCGTCGTTGCTCTGTCTGCATGTTGTGAATACTCATAGTTATAGGGTGGGGGGAAATGGGGAAGCGTGGGGGAGGGAGGAGGGGCCAAACGGAGGGGGTCTGTGCTTGCTACTTGTGTCTGCCTCTGCTGCTGCTGCTGCTGCTGCTGCCAACTACATGATGGGTGCGGTGGTGTTCATCCTGCAACCTTGTTTCTACGTCGCGCAGGTGGAGAAGATAGCACGGCAATAGTTCTCGGATGTCTTACAAAATGTGTAAGAAAGACTGTGCTCATCCTGATNGCACCATCTGCATCTGTACCACTGTCGTGTCATGTTTGTTGGATTAGGAAATGGTGTCGTCGTTGCTCTGTCTGCATGTTGTGAATACTCATAGTTATAGGGTGGGGGGAAATGGGGAAGCGTGGGGGAGGGAGGAGGGGCCAAACGGAGGGGGTCTGTGCTTGCTACTTGTGTCTGCCTCTGCTGCTGCTGCTTCTGCTGCTGCTGCTGCTGCTGCTGCCAACTACATGATGGGTGCGGTGGTGTTCATCCTGCAACCTTGTTTCTACGTCGCGCAGGTGGAGAAGATAGCACGGCAATAGTTCTCGGATGTCTTACNTTTGCAGTATGACTACCCCTACGATTGTTTGCAGTATGACTACCCCTACGATTGTTTGCAGTATGACTACCCCTACGATTGTTTGCAGTATGACTACCCCTACGATTGTTTCCTGAAGACCCTGCACCATCTGCATCTGTACCACTGTCGTGTCATGTTTGTTGGATTAGGAAATGGTGTCGTCGTTGCTCTGTCTGCATGTTGTGAATACTCATAGTTATAGGGTGGGGGGAAATGGGAAAGCGTGGGGGAGGGAGGAGGGGCCAAACGGAGGGGGTCTGTGCTTGCTACTTGTGTCTGCCTCTGCTGCTGCTGCTTCTGCTGCTGCTGCTGCTGCTGCTGCTGCCAACTACATGATGGGTGCGGTGGTGTTCATCCTGCAACCTTGTTTCTACGTCGCGCAGATGGAGAAGATAGCACGGCAATAGTTCTCGGATGTCTTACAAAATGTGTAAGAAAGACTGTGCTCATCCTGATGTCCTGTTTTTTTTTTTCCGTGGTGCAGGTGGAGAAGATAGCACGGCAGCAGTTTCAGNCCCCTACGATTGTTTCCTGAAGACCCTGCACCATCTGCATCTGTACCACTGTCGTGTCATGTTTGTTGGATTAGGAAATGGTGTCGTCGTTGCTCTGTCTGCATGTTGTGAATACTCATAGTTATAGGGTGGGGGGAAATGGGGAAGCGTGGGGGAGGGAGGAGGGGCCAAACGGAGGGGGTCTGTGCTTGCTACTTGTGTCTGCCTCTGCTGCTGCTGCTTCTGCTGCTGCTGCTGCTGCTGCTGCTGCCAACTACATGATGGGTGCGGTGGTGTTCATCCTGCAACCTTGTTTCTACGTCGCGCAGGTGGAGAAGATAGCACGGCAATAGTTCTCGGATGTCTTACAAAATGTGTAAGAAAGACTGTGCTCATCCTGATGACCTGTTTTTTTTTTCCGTGGTGCAGGTGGAGAAGATAGCACGGCAGCAGTTTCAGAAGCGGAGAGACCCCAAGGACTGCATGCTGTTGTACCTTGCGCTCGATCGGCGTAGTGTGCTGCAAGGGCTGTTCAAAGTCAGCCAAGACGACAAGGACAAGAAGCTGCTCGACTTCCTCGGCCGAGATTTCTCCGTGAGTACCGTGCAGCTCCTCTCCCTGCCTCTACACTACGCCTTCTGCTTATCCCTCTGACATCACTCGTACTGACCGCAAAGATGAGCACCCGCTCCTAGCCTTGCGTTTTTACATGTTGTCCGATTCTCACTGGTCCACTGGTCCATGTCTCCATTGTTCTGGCTCCCTTCTCCCTTTGTGTCTGCCTCCCTGCCTCGCGCCTCCTGTCTCCCTGTTGGAGAGTTTTTTTCGGGGGCTTTGGAGAACTTCGCGACACGTTGCACGCCGACACGAACCGTAGGCTCTCTTTTGTGACCAGGCTGCTACGCAAAGGAAGCAATGCAAGATGCGGAACACAGCAGCGCTGACAACAGTTATGTGTGCCAATGAGCCAATGAGCCAATGAGCGAATNCGTATGATGTCGTATGATGTCGTATGATGTTGTGTGCATGTCCATGCACAGCGTGCCACTGCTTTCATGGCGTAGTAGTACACCATGTGCCTGAACATGTCGTATGCTCGTGTGCACGCTGAACACGTCTTGCGCTGCCCAAGTTCTTGAGTCAGTCTGTCATGCTGTGCGATGCCTACCATGCTTCTGTCGCATAGATGGAGACGCACCGAGCTGCAGCGTTGAAGAACGCGTACGTGCTGATGAGCCAGCACCGGTATGAGCTGGCTGCTGCCTTCTTCCTGCTTGGCGGCGACGTGGCGTCTTGCGCCATGGTGTGTGCGCGCAACATGCACGACCCGCAGCTGGCGCTGGTGGTGGCGCGTCTGCAGGACAAGCCGGGGGGACCAGCGCACTCTGCCGACGTCATCCGTGATCATCTGCTCCCTGCGGCCGTTGCGGCTGGAGACCGGTGGCTCGCCTCAGCTCTGGAGGTAATGGAGTGAGGTGCTTCGTCATGACATGTCACGCTGCAACATGCTAGTTGCTACATGCAGCATGCAGTATGCAGTATGCAAGGTGCAACATGCCACATGCAACATGCAACATGTTGGACCTTGGCATGGTAACCTTGCAGTGTGCAAGATCAGCATGCCAATTTGCAACGTGCTTTAAGTTTTTTCAGACGGTTAAAACCTTAACATCAGCATGCCAAGGTGCAACGTGCTTGACCTGTGCCGGCTGCGCTCGTGCTGGCACGTGAGCAGAATGGTCCTCGCATTTGCATGTTGCTGGCGCTCTCCAACAACCATGACCATCTCTTCCCAAGATACGGTCGAGAGACTCTCGCCCTCTGCCACCGCGGTCGGGGAGGGATGGCATGGCATTGCATTGCATCATCTCCAGGAGGGGAGCAGGAAGCTGTCAGACACGAGGTGGTAAGGTTTGAAAGCAAACCCTAGCGTGCAATCAATCTGCAACATCGACTGGTGTGTCTGATCTATTGTACTGGTGTCTAATTTGTTCTCCTGGAGTCTGATCCGTTGTGTTGGCGACAGCAGCAGCAGGAGGAGGAGGAGGAGGAGGAGGAGGAGGAGGAGGAGGAGGAGGAGGAGGAGGAGAGGGAGGGTCCTTGTGCAGTGAGGCCTAACTTTCTAGCAATGGTTTCCGTATTTGTTTATGTTTTCCCTTGTGACTGCAGTGGATGCTGGGGGACCGCCTGCAAGCTCTGCGACATTTGCTGCCTCCTTCCATGAGAGACGGAACAAGGAGCACCAGCAGGCACAAAGAAGCAGCAACTCCCGCTCCCTCAGCAGCAGCAGCAACGGCATCAGCAGGAGCTGCAGCAGTAGCTGCCTCGCAGTCGGAGTCTGAGGGAGACCGAGACGGACGCAGCGATCCAGAGTATGCGGAGTACTGCGCAGCGTTTGCTTGCCGACCGGGCGTGCTTCCGCAGGAGGAAGGCCAAGCGCTTGCTGCGCAGGCTGCTGTCGCGGCGGCTGTGGCATACGAAAGACTTGGGTTTACGGTGCGTGCGCAGATATGCAGGGCGTGCAAAATGACCACGCGTTTTTTGTTTTGTTTTGTGAGAGGCCAGAGAGTGCATGGAGGTCCTCTGTGCACAGCGTCCTCCTCCATTGGAGAAGGACNATCAGCAGGAGCTGCAGCAGTAGCTGCCTCGCAGTCGGAGTCTGAGGGAGACCGAGACGGACGCAGCGATCCAGAGTATGCGGAGTACTGCGCAGCGTTTGCTTGCCGACCGGGCGTGCTTCCGCAGGAGGAAGGCCAAGCGCTTGCTGCGCAGGCTGCTGTCGCGGCGGCTGTGGCATACGAAAGACTTGGGTTTACGGTGCGTGCGCAGATATGCAGGGCGTGCAAAATGACCACGCGTTTTTTGTTTTGTTTTGTGAGAGGCCAGAGAGTGCATGGAGGTCCTCTGTGCACAGCGTCCTCCTCCATTGGAGAAGGACGCTGTATTGGTAGAGGCAGATGGTGTTGTGGTGTGAGAGTTATTTGTGGCTGTTCGTTTTCTGCCGTCAATCGTCTCTCCCCACACGTCGACGGCCAATTAGATGCCAGGGTGCCCTGTGTGAACGGGCTGTTGCCCTCTACAGGGTTGGACTGGGACTTAGCATGCTAAGTTTACCTTTGAGTGACGAAGTGTCTCAGTGACTTCGTGTGGGCAAACGCATTCCTTTCAACCCTCACATTTTCCTCATGGGTCTGCATGCCGTGCAGGTTCCGGCCCTCGCACACTACAAGGGCTTGCTGGCGGCCTCTGCAGCAGCCAGCGCTCTCCAACGCTCCAGTCGCCTGTCTGAAGTTTCCAAGGCAAAGGCAGCTGCGTCCAGCCAGCCCAAGCCTGGGCAGTCTTCCTCGTCCTCGTCCTCCAAGCCTTACAACCCAATGAGCTTCATGGACTTCGCCTCGGACGACGAGGGGGAGGACGAGCCCCCTCCCGCTGCTTCAGGGCCTGCAGCTGCTGCTGCAGCAGGCAGTGCAAGCAGCCCGCTTTGTGAGGGTAGCAGCTGGCTCGCTTCGCCGGACATGCTGCGCCATTTTCACAGGGAGTCGGTGCGGCGGATGCTGCTGGCGCGGCTCGTCTTGCGGCTGCTGGACTCAAACTCACCCTCTCACACTCCAATACCGTCAAAACCTCACACTTGCATCGGGGCGAAAGAGGAAAGGTTTGATGGAGTGACGGGTGTGGAGGAGGGAGAGGCGGTGCAGCTGGGTGGGAGTCAGAGTAGGGCGACCCGTATGGTTTCTGAAGCCATGGAGGCAGAGGTGGAGGAGGTTGGGAAGTTCCTGAGAAAGGCGTTCTCGGATTGGGAGCTCGACGCAACCCAACTTCTGGAGCAGGTGAGAGACTGCAGGGAAGGACAACTCTTAGGATGGAAAGACAGTGCTTTGTGCGCATCGTACTCTTCCTGCCACTGTGAATTCTGAACTTGCTGCCACTGTAAATTCTGAACTTGCTGCCACTGCGAATTCTGAACTTACTGCCACTGCGAATTCTGAACTTACTGCCACTG